>JAJPUD010005591.1:127102-154262 GCA_023553655.1 Myrmecobius fasciatus
TATTACAATATTCCTATTTTATAGTTAAGAAAGTTGAGACAGACAAATGTTGATTTGCTCAAGGTCACATAGCTTAGTGAGTGTCAAACTGGATCTGAATTGGGATTTCATGACTCCAGGCCCAGTGCTCTATCTACTGTATCTCTTAGTTATGAACCTATATCTAATATGAAATCTGTGATTTGAGACCACAGATTTTATGTTAGAGTTAAGCCTAAGTGTGTGTGTTTTCTTATTATTTACCTTTTTCTCCTAAAAGTGTAATGGAGGGGGTGGGGAAAAAGGAAAGAGAGAGACCCGTTAACTAAGGGTTGACAGGAATCTAGTGAAGGTATAACTGGGCAATGGTTACTCGAAACAATTATAAAAGGCATTAGGTATTCCAAGCAGATAGAAATAAGACTAGAAAAGAATATCAAAAACTCATTTTCTAAAGGAAAAATGTTTTGCAGCATCCACACTCACCCATGCGAATGGCAGCAAGGAGATCGCTCCGAGCATCACTGATGGCAGGCTGAGCTGGTTCTTGTCTCTTTGCCTCGGCCCCTGCGGGACCGTGCATGGGAGAGGATGAAAGAGAAGGCCCGGCTAGAGGGGGCCCAGGGGGAGGAGGGGGTGGCCCCGGAGGGGGCGGAGCTGTAACCACAAGCCCAGTGGAGGGGGGATGCGGAGTAGCCGTGTATGTGGAACCAGTGGCTAAGGGAGGATAGGATGAGGGGGTGGGGATCTGAAGAGGGCTAACAAAAGCAGTTTGTGCTGAAGGAATCATGGGGGGCGGTGGAGGCGGCGGCGGTCCTGACGGATTGTAATATTCGATTATCTGCGAAGGGAGCATCCTAACAAAAAGAGGAAATATACCAAGTCACCACAACGTCAGCAGAAGGCGAAATTTCCTGAGACTAAAATCTACGTAAGGTTAGCTACTCTTGGCCACGTCACATACTGTGGGTCTTGTTACAAGTAGGCCGGGTGGGCATGGACATTCTCTGGGTCCTTCTCAATTCACTACCACAGGATGCCATATCTTTGCTCAACTCATCTCAGACGTAAAAATGTAAGCAGAGATTAAAAAAAGGAGTATTACCTCCCTGATGATCACAGGATCTAGAAAGGCAGCAAGAATGTAGTAAGGCATACTCTAAGGTAGCTAGTGGCAGGGAAACACATAGTTAATCAAGTCAGGAAGAAAATCTCTGCAAATAACTGTAAGGCAGAGGTGGAACAATTGAATTTACTGAAAAACAAGTGTATTAAAGAAGGCAAAGACTGCCATGCCCATTTCAACATCGGCAATAAAGCAATGCTTCAGAGAATATATTTAAGCCAAGAAAAAGGAATAATAATAAATAAAAGTGGCATATCTGACCAAATGAACCAAGAAATTCATCTTAAAAGAGAGGAAGAGGGACGACGTTTGTTTTCTACGGGTGATAGTAAATCATGGGTTTTGATGAGAAGACATCACGACACTGGACGACGCTAGGCTATGATGTGCAAGGTCAAGGAGAGGGAGCAGATTATGAGGAATAATGACAGTACAGGGTTAGATGATGCTGTTTGTGTTAAGGATTTCATTTTGTGCATTTGTTAAAATCCTACCAACACATGTACTGTACTAGGTGCTAAGGGGATTATAAAGATAAATTGGACGTGTGTCTTGTCCTCAGGGAGCTTATAATCTAATAAATTTAAAGAAAAACACTTTATTCCTAGTTACCTGGTTTAAAAATACCTCATGAAATAATTCATTCAAATTACCCATAAAATGTGGCAGTTGTTGTTTTTAAATATAATATAACCAAAAAGAAGGGTAGTCTACTAGGATGTTACCATTTCTTTACCTGTAATTTGGCATTCATGACATAATTATCTGTAAGACAAGTCAGGTTTTCCCCAGCAGACATTTTAGCCCATGAATCACTAAAAACAGAATCAAAATATGAGCTACATGTACTTATACTTTCAAAGAGTCCAGGCCCGAGGAATGTTTACCCATAGTCTGATGGAGCCAAAGGTGCAGAAGCCTGTGAGCCATCCGAGGCCTGTGGTGGGGGTGGGGGAGGCTGCTGAGGTCTGTTCAAGGTCATGTGTCTGACCGTGGCTGAAGGAGGTCTATTATACTCGTGCTCCAGGGCTTGGTTTGCAGCCCCATACTGCTGTGCGTCCCCTGCCACATAAGAAGGAGTCACTGGCTGCTGATGAAGAGAATGGTTTGGAGTAGCAGGGTAAGAATAATCAGTCACATCAGATGCATGGGACCTATAATTAAAGAAGAAATCGAGAGGAATAAAATGACTTTCAGGGTTGTTTTTTCATGTAACATACATACAACATCTGCTTTTGTGTTATCAATTCCCTGTTCCCTTTCCTATACTGTCATGAGAACTACAGAGCAATAATTGGATTACTATCTTGGCCAGAAAAAGCAAGTGTTGTTCAAAATGAAATTCATTTTCAAAATAAGTATATCAGATGAACTGGCATGCAATAAATACCAGTATCTTATTTTTTTCAACTTTAGGACTTTTTTACTCAGTCACTGAATAACATAGAACAAATCAAATTAACAAACCATATTTAAGGCAGACATAGCATTCTAGTTGCAATGAAATATCGACAGGATATAATTAAAAATTATATAACAGTAGGTAAATTGGATAAACATTAACAGAAAGAGAAGTGAAAGAAATAAATAATGCAATGCAGTGAATAATTTATTTGCTTAAACAGAGAAAATGTATTTAACCAAAGCAGAGTGATTTAATAAGTTTAATATTTAAAAGCCTTGTTTTCTTTGCATAAACAGCCGAGGGTAAGAAGCTGAAAGAAACACAAACATTTTATTAGTTGAGCACAGAAGTTCACAAAGCTGCAGAGACTGTTGTGGTCCAGGGTCAGCTAAACCCAAGGGAGGGGAATGAGTAAAAGGACCTGTTTGTCCCACAGCTGCAGAGAACCAGGTGGCATTAGTAAGAGACAATCGTGCCGTTCTGGCACTCTGTTAAAGGGCACATTGAGTCAGCAAATTGAATGTGCATCATTGCAGGAAGACTGAAGCAGGGCAGCAACACAAAGCCAGGGCTCTGAATAAAGCAAAAAAGACCAACCCTCTGGGCACTTTGTCCTCTTTCAGGCCCCCCGCCTGTTCCAGTTTCTTGGCGTCACTCATGAACTCAATACCCATTTTCCTGCGCTCCCACTCTTCTTTTCTTGTTCTGACTTTCCTCACATTTATTTGCTGGTTTCTGTTAGGATTCAGCTTGTGCTTCTCCCTCTGAAGCAAAACAGGCAAAGAGACATTGGTGGAAAAGCCAGACTGGACGTATAGCTCTGGGGTTTTATGCAGTGCCGTCTTGTGAAGGCACCGAGTGATTTTCTTCTTTTTACTTTTTTTTTTCAATGTAGAAGAGCTGTCCTCGTCATAGGATGCTCCTTAATTGCCACACAAACTCCAGAAGATGGCACAAATGTGAATTTCTTTGTAGTGTAGTGAAAGCTGCTAGTAAAGGAATTAAAATTTTAATATAGCAAATGTAGGGAGAACCTGGCCTGGACTGAGATGACGTATCCTTCCTAGATGTGTCCACATTCAGAACTAAATACTGCTATGGAGAATAGTGGTTAAGGGAAACACCTTGAAGGAAAATGGGAAAGACCTAAAGAGAAAGAGATTCTGAGTGCTTTTAAAAAAAAACTTCGTCAACTGAGGAAAAAAATATTTTTTAAATTATTCATTATTTAACTGAATTGATTATTTAATGAAATTATTTATTCAAAAAAAAGAACATAGGATTAGGCTGCTTTGCTATTCCTCTAAAACAATATTGCAATATACAGATGAAAGGGGCTAGGAAAGACAAAATAAAGAAGGGTAAATAGAGAATTAATAATGGATAAAAGTGGGAAAGTGGCATTTTAGAGCTAGAATTATAAAGTGACAATAGGGCACTGGACTTGAAGTCAGGAAGAACTGAGTTCAAATCCAGTCTCAGCCACTTAGATGTGTGAGGTTGGGCAAGTTGCTTACCCTCCACTTGCCTCTTCATCTGTAAAATAGGGTAAATAGTACCTACATCTCAGGGCTGTTGAGAGGATAACAAATTTAAAGGTTTACATAGCTGATAGCAATTTTAATAATGATAATCATAATTTTTATAATTATAGCTAGTAAGGAGGAGAAATCCATAAGGGAGTGGGTTATTATGAAGGATGGGTGAAAGATCAGGTAGGAGCCACAGGAAAAAGTAGTAAATCAAAGTAGATTAAATAATATATCATTACATTTCCACAATCATTCCATGAACTGAAAGCATAGGGTAGGCACATGAAGAGTCTTTAGGGAGGTAAGAGGCTACTACAAAACAGGAAAAGATTGGAAGGCAGTTGGGTATCAGTAACACAATGGGTCATTCCAGAGCAGGCATTAGGAAGAGATACCTATGGATGCAGGTAAAGAATCGCTGGACTCAGTTAAGAATGTACATATTCTATAGAGAATTGACTCAAATTTATGAGATTACAAGCCATTCTCCAAATGATAAATGGTCAAAAGATACAAACAGCCAATTTTCAGATGAAGAAATTAAAACCATTTCAACTTTTTAGGAAAAAATGCTCTAAATCACTACTGATCAGAGAAATGCAAATTAAAACAACTCTGAGATACCACTACACACCTCTCAGATTGTCTAAGATGACAGAAAAAGATAATGATAAATGTTGGAGGGGATATGGGAAAACTGGGACACTAATACATTGTTGGTGGAACTGTGAACGGATCCAAGCATTCTGGAGAGCAATTTGGAGCTATGCCCAAAAAGTTACCAAACTGTGCATACCCTTTGACCCAGCAGTGTTTCTATTGGGCCTATATCCCAAAGAAATCATAAAGGAAGGAAAGGGCCCCACATGTGCAAGACTGTTTGTGGCAGCCCTTTTTGTAGTGGCTAGAAACTGGAAGCTGAATGGATGCCCATCAATTGGAGAGTGGCTGAATAAATTATGGTATATGAATGTTATGGAATATTATTGCTCTGTAAGAAACGACCAGCAGGACGATTTCAGAGAGGCCTGGAGAGACTTGCATGGACTGATGCTGAGTGAAATGAGCAGAACCAGGAGGTCATTATATACGGCAACAAGAAGACTACATGATGATTGATTCTGATGGATGTGGTTCTTTTCAACAGCAAGGTAGTTCAGACCAGTTCTAACGAACTTGTGATGAAGAGAGCCATTCTGCACCCAGAGAGAGAACCGTGGGAACTGAGTGAGGATCACAACATAGTATTTTCACCTTTTTGTTGTTGCTTGCTTGTATTTTGTTTTTGTTCTCATTTTTTTACCTTTTTGATCTGATTTTCTTCTTGTATAGCATTATTATGAAAATATGTATAGAAGATTTGCACATGTTTAACATATATTGAATTACTTGTCATCTAAGGAAGGCAGTGGGGGAAGGAAAGGAGAAAAAAAATGGGAACACAAGGTTTTGCAAGGATGAATGTTGAAAACTATGCATATATTTTGAAAATAAAAAGCTATAAAAAAGAATGTACATATTCAAAATGCCTCAATAAACAGAAAGACATGGAAATAATTCTAAAGTTATCCAAGCCAGGTTAACAATTCTATACCAGTAGACAGTGGGATACAGAGAAAAGGCTATGGGCTTCAGAGTTAAAAAACTTGGCTTGTGTCCTTATTTCCTCAGTGACTTTGGAGAAGTGACTTCATCTCTCTAAAGCTGTTTGCTCATGTGAAAATGAAAGTATAAGAACAGATGTCCTCTGAGTTCCTTTATAGTTCCAAATCTATCTTTCTACTCAAAGCCTTCCTTCTTTTAAACTTCCCTATTTCTTGGCATTTATTAAGTTTCAGTTACTGCTATAAGTACTAAAAATGCAAAAAGTAGAAAAATCCCTATTTGCAAGGAATTTACATTAACAGAGAAAAACAAGAACACATATAAGTATATACAAAATACAATTTTAAATGGATACATAATGGAGAGAATATCCTAACAGTTGAGGGGACAGGAAAAGCTTCATGCTTCAAGCTTGAAGTCAGGAAAGACTTCATGCAGAAGATGGTGCTTAAGTTGAATTTAAATGAAAAGAGCACTACTGTGAGGTAGTGAGGTACATTGTAGGAATGGGAGGCATCCAACACAAAGGCACAGAGATGGCAGATAGATTGTCATATATAAGAAACAGAAAGCAAGTTGTCTAGATCATGGCACAGATGAGGGAGAATCATGTTCAATAAAGTTGGAAAATAGGTTAGAAACAAGTAGTTGGGTTTTAAAAGCTAAACAAAGAAGTTTTTATAAGAAGCAATAAGAAACATACTACAGTTTACTGAGTAGAGACATGATATGATTGGATCTGTGCTTAAGAAAAATCATTTTGGCAGCAATATATCAGATAGACTGGAGTGGAGAGAGAATTGAATCAAACAAACAATTAGGAGGCCATTGCAATAATCTGGTAAAAGGTGATGAGGGCCTGAGCTAAGGCGTTAGTTGAGTGGTAGAAAAAGGAGATAAAGGAAATAGAAACAGTAAGATCTGGCACATGTAAGGAAAAGGCAGGCCAATGAGGAAGGATTATGTGAAGGTACAAATCTAGGAAAGTAATGGGATGGTAGAGCTTGCTACTAAGAAAAATAGGGAAGTTTAGAAGAAGGGAAGGTTTGGGTAGAAAGATCAAGAATTCTTTTCATACAGGATGTCTAAAAGGAAATGATAATGTGAGAATGATGCTCAGGGATAGAGATGAGGGTTCTGTGTGTGTTAGTCATTTTCAAAATTCCATGGAAATTAATGAGGTTATCAAAAGTAAGAGTGTAAAAAGAAAAGAAAAGCTGGCCTAATATCCATACTTAGGGAGGATGAAATGAAATAATGGGCCATCAAAGTCAAAAAATCAGGACCAACACAAAAACAGAAGAATACCTTATGAAAACCTAGAGAGGAGAGATTATCCACAAGGAGAAAGTGGTCTCTGGCCCAGCACTACTAGGTCTGTTTCTAAGGATGATTGGGAGAAAAGAAAAAGAACCTATATGCTCCAAAATATGTATAGCTCTCTTTGTGGTGGCAGAGAACTGGAAATTGCAGGGATGCCCAACAACGGGGGAAGTAGTCAATAATTTCAAATTCAGCAGAGAGTTTTCATTTTTTTTCTTTGTATAACATATGTATGGGTAGTTCCTCAGCATTGATCTTTACAAAGCTTTCCGTTACAAATTTTACCCCCAGTCCCCACCCCTCCCCTAGATTGCAGGATGTCCACTACATGTTAATTATGTTAATACTTGACAAATCAAATATATGTATACATATTTCCACACTTGTCAATTATTAATAAATTTAAACTTTTTAATGATGAGGCATGAAACTAGATTGCAAAGATTTTAGGAGTGGTAGATGAGGAAGCAGAGGGAGAAGGTATAGACACAGTCTTAGAGGATTTGTAACAGCTTCTGTAAGTAGTGAGAAGGGGAAACAAGAAAAAGTAAAAGAACGGCCTTGCTGCAATGAGTGGGTCATAAATCTATGATCATTATGCAGGGGTAGAATTACTTGCTTATATGGGTTTCAATTTATATGCAAGCTAAAGGTGTGATATCTGGTAAATGAATATATTTTTTTAAGAAAACTTCATCAAAAAAATCATCCAAAAACAATAATGAATTACACTGTATGCAATGGTAGAGAAAGTTGATTAATGGGTAGTGAAACACCATAAGAACAAGTTTTAGAAAACTACAAATGCAAACAACAATGCTGCTGCTGCTGATAGTATATAGTGTATACAATATGGCACCCCATATTTGCCAGACACTATCATAAACCCTTTCCAAATATCTCACTTTAATCTTACAATAACTCTGGGAGATAGGTGCCATTATTATACCCATTTTATAGTTAAGGGAGACTGAGGCTGGGAGAGTTTAAGTGACTTCTCCAAAGTGACACAGCTGGTAAGTTTTTGAGACCAGATTTAAGCTAAGGTTTTCCTAACCCCAGGCCTAGTGTTCAAACCACTATACCACCTATCTGTCTAGATGGAATTTAGAAATCTAGACAAAGTACAGCTCATATAACTAAGAAAGATAAAGAAATATTTAAAATAAAATTATGTGTTAAAGAGGATGGACAGTCTGAAACACCACCAATTTTGTGGTCAATTTGAATACATTTGATCTTAAAATCCAGGATGTATACAAAGACCTTCCATCACATAGAAAAGAATACTCATCTTCTTCCATTAGAATTTTTGGAGAACACTTCCTGAAATAAGGTACTTCACATAATAAAAAGTTCATATCCATAAGATTCATATCATTTTAGCATGAATAGATTAGAAATGAAATTAAGTGATAAATTAACCCAATGATGGCCAGTGAGGAAGATAAAATAATTCCGAACAGTTACCCTGTTATGATCTATTCTAATATCCATTTTAAGGAAAACCATTCAGTCCTTAAAATTCCAAAGTTGAAGGTAATATTAACTAGAAATTTAACTTAAGACTTTCTTCATGTCATGTTAGTAATAATCAAAACTTGGGGAGGAGGATGGTATTGGGAAAGTTGAAGTTAAAAGAACTCTAATGTGTAAAGCCCAGATTATATGATGTTTTATTCTATTTGTTTTTAAATATGAGAACTACCACCAAGAGGAAATCTAGAAGAGCAATCTTGAAAAATAAATAAGCCTTAACAACTAAACGAGATGTCCTATATTATTTTATATGTTGTTAAAAGACTTTTCATAAAGTCTCTTTTGTTCCCCAACATAAGATTTTAAGTGAGAAGACAGAAAAAAATATAAACAAAATGAAAAATTATCAAGTTAGCTCCACTGGACTCGTCCCATCCAAAGAACTACAATTGCCACTCAGTGACCCTGTCATTTAGACCTGAATGAAGAAATATTTTTACAGCTAACAGCCTTTTGGTGAGCTCCAATGATGATCTTTTCCTGTAAATTAAAGTACATGGGATTAGTTATATGAAGGGTAAAAACAGGCACACTTTTTCTTCCATCAGTCTCAGGCATATTTTCAAAAAGAACAATGGAGTTATTATTCTATTAATTACTCTATTAATAGTAACAACCAATCATTTTCAGACACTGTATATCAATGGCAATTCAGCATGTCAAGCTAAAGATTAAACTATCACTATAGTTAATTAAACTGAAACTTTAATATCTTCTAAATTAACAAAGCAAAATCAGTAACTTAACTAAACAATAAATTAAAGTCAGAGGGATTTTAAATCCTACAAAAAAAAAAAAAAACAATACCAGAAAAAGCTTGCAATTTCAACAAAATACTTTCAATATATAGTTTAAGTAAGTCCTAAGACACATTTGAGGCCTTTTTGAGAACTATAGCTATTGCTACGTTTCCAAATTATATAAAAGCAACAACAACAAGAAGAAGAAATGCCTAATGCAATGTCTAAATTAAAAAAAAAGGAAGAAAAAAAGCACCAAGAAATGGTTCACACATAACCATTACATGGGGATAAGGGAGCTTTAATACACACAGACCTAGTATCTGGGGACAGGGATCCCTCGGAAGATGCTCCATGGTACACACTTTGAGACAACCTGTTGTCAGGTCTAAGCTCTTTGTCATATGCCATCATATTCCACTCCTGGCGCCTGTTTCTGGCTTTTCTAACCTTTTTCACCTCACGGGTTGTGCCATCTATACGCTTTTGCTCCTGATGTCCAGGAAAAGAAAGGAAGCATGTCAAGACAGAAGGGAAAGGGAAAACAGCGGTTAAATGCAGTTAAAATGAACAGAAATATAAACCTGATATGCAAATGGAAGCCTCACCCTAGTTGTAAAGGAAATTCTAAAAGAAGTCTAACCATCACAGGCTATGGATCCAAAAGAAGGCAGGCTATATTTTTTAATTCATGTTGTATGTAGATAAGGAAAGCTGTTCTTTCTTTAGCTGCTCTTTATTGCCTAGATAAAAACATCTCACAAGATACAATCACTACTGCACAATTTTTTTAAAGTCTTGATACAGAAAATCTGCATATGAAAATATTTTTCTTCCAGAATAAAGATAAATAACCTATATTCTCAATTTCCAAGTGATACTTCAAATGATATCTAGATCAGTTTTGCTAACAGTTAAATAGAAAAAACAGAAAACTTACCTGTCCATTAATGAGACACTTACTTTTGCTCTAAACATTTGTCCCTACACAAAAATCAAGAACACAGTCCCAATCACTGACAGGCACAACAATACATCCTCATCACTTAGGACTTAATGGATATCTCTAGAGAGTGGAAGGTATTTCTTTCTGCTATATTTATTTGCCCTATGTAACTCACAAAATGCTAAGTCCCTTAAAGGCAAGGACTGACTTTTCTACTTCTCAGTGAATTAAATTTTCATTTGCATAATTTTGAATGGGAGGCACTCAACTCTCTTTCAGCTCACTTAGATTTATCAACTGCAGGGACAACATGTGATAAGTACCACCAGGAAGACCAAGCAATAATGACAACTCTCTGTTGAAAATTAAAATTAAGATTTATAAAGCATGTTCCTGGCAGCTCTATCATAGAGGCAGGTAAATTATGCAGGTATTATATCTCTATTTTGCAAATGAGGAAAAATGAGGCTCCAAGATATTAAGTGACACAGAAAGGAGCAAGTGGGAAGGTCAGGATTTGGTCCCAGGTCTTCTGGACCCAATAATCTTTTTACTGTCATCATACTGTCTCTCCACAAAATTATTATGAGAATCCAGAAAAGTGGCTCCTGAAACCAATGGTTCCCGAGCCTGATTTTGAGACATCATTGAATGTCTCCAATTATCCCAAATAGTATCATGACATCTCAAAAAGATTAGAAGAAAATAAAGACTAACTTTCATTTTCTTTATTTTGAACCTCTATGTGTCATGTAACACTTTCAGGTGGAGTAAAGTACTAAAGAATCAAGCTAATAGCAATTAGGAATTGTGACAGCAATATAGTTGGGAATCACCATCCTATGGACCCTGTGTTACATCTATTCTTTCCAGATGGCTAATGGTTGATTAGATGGTTGATTTAACCATCATGAATCTGCTAAGTGAAAGTATAGAAACGCTAGCCAATTAAGGGGTGCTGTGGACAGAGTGCTGAGCCTGCAATCAGGAAGACTTGAGTTCAAATCTGGCCTCAGACAATTATTAGCTATATGAATGACCCTGGGCAAGTCACTTAATCCTATCTGTCTCAGCTTTCTCATCTGTAAAATGATCTGAAGAAGGAAATGGCAAAAGACTCTAGTATCTTTGCCAAAACATGCCCAATTGGGTCACCACTGAAAGAACTCAACAAAAACTACAATAGAGGCATCAGCGCTTGAAGCCTATTTCATTAGGAAATCTAAGTTTTTGGGTTTTTGCTATTATTTTATCTTGATGAATCCAAGCTTTTGACATCATGAGTACTTTCTCCAACATAGATTACAACAGCTCTACAGTTAGATAGCTTATCTTTGAGAGCTGCTGTAACTCTCACTTTCATTGCTTAAGCTTCAGGTTCTTCATCTATAAAATGAAACGATTAAAATAAATAAAATCTAAGATCAGTTCTAATGCCCAAGTTTTCCAAAAATAGGACAACTTTTATTCTCACTCTCAGAATCAAACAATAATTATTCTGACTTTTAAAAAATTTCTATTTGACCTAAAGACAGTGTGATACTGAGGCAATCATCACAATTACAAGTATTTGGGGAATTCAGGATGAAATCAAAGATCTAGAAGGAGCTACTAGTTTTGCAGACATGATAATTACAGATTAATACATTTTCCATGAAGGCGTAGAAAAATAATTATATATGTATTTATGCCAAAAGCATCATTTTTGGATCATGTGTAAGAAGCATCTGTAAGGTCATTGAAAAGTAAATTATATATTTAATGAAAAGCACTTTCCTAAGTCTCAATGATATTTTACATTTCATAAGAAATGTATAGGGAGCTATCACTAGCATGCCAATCAAATATTTCCCTGCCATTCTTTCTTCTTAAGAGAGTAATAATATCCATCTTTCCTTCCTACAGACAATGCCTACAGGATTCTATAACTCTCCCATGATGTTCATGATTTTAATAAATTTCCCAAATCCAACTACACACACATAAAAGAGATAACTAAAACAATCCATTCCTTTTAAACCCGTCTCTCTAGGATCTTTGTAGTTTATGTTATTTAAATTATAAAAATCACTGAAAAATCCTTCGGGCTTACCAAATGTAAAACATTTCTCTAACTCAGAGATTCATAAACTTTTTGTGTGTCATAGAACTCTTTGATGGTCTGGTGATGCCTGTGAACCCTTTTTCAACATGTTTTTAAATGCATAAAATAAAATACATAAAATAATAAAGGAAACCAAATGTCAGAGAAAATAAAGATGTAATTTTCCCATCCAAATCCACAGGCCCTTGCCCTCTGAAATCCATTTATTGCCAAGTTAAGATCTCGGCTCTAAGCCAAAGCTTTTGGGTATTCGCCACATAAACTGGATTGTTCTTCCTAGGAAGTCTGAATAATAAGTTGTCTTCCAATGGAAAAAAATAAACTTCTAGGATGCCAAAGAAAACTTTTAGGGAGTGTCCCTTTACTTTCATTAGTCACAAATGGAACATATCTCCAACAGAGAAGGCAACCTTCTGCAGAGACTGTTTAGGCAAAAAAAAAAGAGCTCTTATGAGCTCTTCTCTCTCTTGTCCTACACCAATCCCCCAAGGAAAACATCATTTATAGCATATGACACCTCCTAAATATAAATATGAAACTGGCTTTGCATTCTAATACAAGCAATCTACAATTTTAAAAAATTAGACGGTAGGTAGAGAGCCCAACCATTAACAATATTTTAAAAATTAAAATTGATCATCTTCCTTCATAATAAGGCAATAGGAATTATTTCTGAGATGTAAATGAAACCACAAGCAGAGAATTTTAATTGCAAACTTATAAACAAAAACTAGTTACAAGTATCTTCTCTTATTAAAATGGAGCAGGCTGGTTGAATGTGAGAAGGGAAAAAAGTTGAAAATATTCATTGAAAAATTATGGTCACAAATGATTCTCAATTATCTTCACATTAAAAATGTAACTTACAAAAAATTTTAGCACCCTGTCTGACATACCCATCATATTTCAATAAAGAGTAAGATTCAGAAATTTGGTTTGGATATCACACCTGAGTTAGCCCATGAATTTACATGTTTTCTGTTCTGGAATGATTTACCTTTTGTCTTCTTTTCTCTTTCCTTTTGTCTTCTGTATCCTGTAGCATTTTCTCTTTCCAGAGATCAAAGAAATAGGAAGGATCAGTATAGAACTTCAATCCATCTTTCTTGTCATCTCTATAAAAATGATATGGAAGTAAATGGAGATTACATACACTTAAGTTTAAAGGTTTTGATTCTGACTCTAATTCACTAAATTACAACATTTAACAAACTGACAACCAGAAACTTAAATTAAGTGCCTTATTTTAATAACCACCTCAAGAAACCTGTGGAATTTTAACTTTTATATGTAATCTTAGCAACATATGCTGAAGTAATTTGTTAACGAAAGCATTTCAAAATTCTCTTGGATCCACAGTTATATGCAGAAAATTGGTGGAGAAATGAAAAATTTCCTCAAATCCTAGAAATTGAAAATGTTATTCACATATCACTAGGGAGTGTTTGCATTATCTTCCATCCTCTGCTTCTCTATTGTGTATTCCTGCTCACTTCTCAAGCCTTGAATTAATATTATTGTATAAAACAGAAACACGTGACTATTTTCTTCTTTAGCTCCAATTTATCTCAAATTTCCAATGCAGAATAATACTCAGAATTTTTTCTGACTCCTTCTAGTGGGGTAAATGCAATTCCACAAGCATTTATTCAATGCCTGCTAGGACTGCATTTACAAAGACAGAAAGAAGACAGTTTCTTCCCATAAGGAGCTTATATTCTAGTGGAGGAAGGGGAGGGAAGAACATGAACACAGATAAATCTACACAAAATGTATTCTAAGAAAAAGATAGTGATTATGGCAGACAGGTGAGAAGTGGGGCACTAACAACTGAGGGGATCAGGAAAGGCTTCATGTAGAAAGCTGCACCTGAGCAGGGATTACACATGAGAGAGTGAGGAGTGACAATGTTCCAAGCACGGAGGGTGGCCTGTGGAAAGGCAAGGAGAAAAAAGAAAAACACAGCAAACAGTGGTTTGGCTGTCCGGTCATTCTGATGTCACCGGACCCGGATGGCTCTGGAGGGGAGCTTGTACAGCCTCCCTCACGGTCCCCTTAGAGAGCGAATGACAAACAACAACTGCAATGCCATATGCACGTGGAGCGGTACATGTGTGATCAGTCTGGAAAAACAGACTGAAGTCCCAATGTGAAAGGCCTTAAAGGCCAAGTAGAGAAACCTGTCTTCTGCCAACAAGAGGAAGACGCTAAAACAACTTGAAAAGTGAGTGACACCGACAGGTCTGAGGGGTAGGAATGTCCCTTTTTCAGCTGTGAGGAAACCGGATAGGAGAGGAGAAACTGGAGAGAAGGAAGCCAAGCACAGTAGCCTAGGCAAAAAGTGATGAGGACCTCACCTAGGGTAGTAGTTATGTAAGTGGAGGGAAAAAGTAGGAGAAATACAGTAGTAAAACTTAATAATTGGTTAGACAGGAGCAATGAAATGGAGGATGCTGTGAGATTATAACATGAGGAAAGAGACTGAAGGGGAAAGTGGGTTATGTTATGGAAAAACTGAGTTTAATAGTCTACGGGACATTCAGGGGAAAATGTCTGTTAGGCAAGATGTATATGAGTGGTGGTGGATGAGGGCTGGAAATGTAGCCTTGGGCGCTCCTGGGATCAGTGAGGGAGGGTGTCCGGAGAGCAACAAAGGCCTAAGGACAGAAGTCTCACCAGTGCCCACTCCAAGGGGCTGGAGCATGCAAATCTAGGAAAGGAGACTGAGAACCAGGAGAGAGCAGAGAGAAGAATATAGGGCAGGCGATGGAGACCCCATTGTCAAAGCTACTGAGCAGATAAAAAAGAAGACGATTAAACAAGGATTTGATTTATTAGGCTTGCTAATGTAATTGGGAATAATGAGGAGCAGTGTCGGCTGAATGGTCAGGTCAGAAGTCAGATTGCAGGAGGTTCAAAAGTGGAGGCAACTCGTTTTTTCTAGGATTTTGGCTGTGATGAGTAGAACAAGATGATGCCCTGAAATGAGAGGTCATAGATTTACCCAGAGCTTCTTTTTGGAGTTTGGCAGTGGAAGGGAAGAGATACATAGCCTGATAACTTGAGGGGACAACAGGATCAATCCAGGGTTCTAAGTGGAGGGAGATCTATTGAGGCGTCATGGAGAAGCAGCCTGGGGTGGAGTAGAGAGAGTACTGCGTTTGAATACTAGTTCTTCCATTTTCTATCTTGGACAAGTAATCTGACCCAGTTCTCAGGGCTTTAGTTTCCTAAGCACCCCCAGCGTGCGTCACAGGTTCAAATCCTATGACTTATAGTAGACTTCCCTTTCCACTCATATTCCCTAATAACAGAGAACGAAGATGAGTAAATCCAAATTCCTAACAGTAATCCCAGTTCTTCTGAACCTAGGGGATAAAAGACAAAGCAAAAGAAGAAACGGCAAGGTAGATGTCTGACTAATGATGCTAACAATGGTCATTATGGGCAGCCTGCTTGGCACTGGAATTCTCAGATCTGAAGAACCAATGATGAAGGTCATATTGTTAGGGAGCTGTGGGAGGCTGGGTCTGCTGCTGGGATAAATTTCCCAAAGAAGCATCTTCACCAGACAGGATTTCTTTTCTACCCACCTACTTTCAGCTAGAGAATTCCCTCTCCTAAATAAGTTACTTTCCTTTCCACTATTTGCCCCTATTCCTTATTTCCAGGTCCTCTCTTCTTCCCTGGCCCTCTTGGATATTATAGCACCATCTCTCACATAGCCTTTGAGGGTTTCCCAAGGTTTTGTTGTTGCTGCTGCTGCTAATTAATAATCCTCTTCATCCTTCAAGTCCTAAGGTCCTAAATGAGGTCACCCTTCACCAACTCTCCATTGCTTTCCTCCTCAATTTTCCTAGAGTATTTTGCTTAGATCTCCCTTTGCTTTAATACATTTTCTTTTATTATATTTAATCCATATACATGTCATATTCCCTTCTGTAAAATGTAGATATAGACAATGCCACTATTTATTTTTGTATTCCCACTGCTTACTATAAATTTTGTATATAACAGATCCTAAATAAATGCTCATCTAATTGAACTGATAGTATCTTATCTGGACTTTTTATATTTCCCAGTGCCTAAATGCTCTACGAAATAGGAATTAATTTCACAGAATCACAGAACATTATGCAGCAATACTGTAGCTCAGGAAACACTTTACTTTACTGTACCTCTAAACAAGGGAGTGACCCTTATGGCAATTTAGTTCAAAAAATTGAAATAGATGGGGTAGATAAGATGGCTAAATTGTGCAGAAGAAAATGAGAGGGAACAAAGAAAGAATGTATTGGCAGTGGGTAGTTAGGAAGCATTAATTTCCTTGGGGTTCATTTTGCATGGGTCTAAATTGTATGCTGCACTGTTCTATAATTATGATGAGCTAACTTGTTGATCATACTGTCTCCCTAAAACCTGCAATATTGCATAACATACTATGCTGTCTGGACTGATAAATGTGTCTGCAATGAAATGTGGAGACATCAATTGTTTGCTGTATGGTAACTGAATCATGTCGCTGCCTTTACATTGTCTTGGAACATTTTAAGTACAAAGCCCACACACTATTACTGACAAATGAATCATTTCTATTAAAGAAACCCAGAACTCACTCTTTTGATAACAAGCATGCTGATAACTAGAAATTATGTAACAACAAGTATTCAAGGCTTTCCAATGTCTTTATGTTTTGGTCCCTTTGTAACAATCCAAGAAATTGGGAAGGATGTCAGATTGTCACCTAAAAGAATTTCTCCTCAAAGAAGAGTTTCTGCAGAGTTAAATGAGTCTTTTCATAATACCTATTCATTACCTAAAGCCAGATTTTTAAAGAAAAAGTACAAGAGATTTTATGACTTTATGGTTACATAAATCTCTACCTGTAAGGTGTAAGTATATTCAGGGGAGGTGGCTTATCACTCTGATTGTAAATGTCAGAAACTGGATTGGGAATACTGTTCTTGGAAACCACCTGCTGGTCTTGTATTGTAGAGCTTTTGAATGCTTTCTTCATGTTAATATCCTGTAGTGATACTGTTGAAAGATCCAAAAAAGTCTGGTTAGCAGAGAATATGTTTATTTTCATTGTTAAGGACCTCAGTTTAATTCAGTTTGAACATAAAAACCCATCACGAGGCAAGGACTCATGAGATGCCATACCCTTTCACTATGCATGAATATATACACACATGAATTCTTAAGTGTGTGAAATAGTATTTTAATAGATAAAATGGTAATAGATTTCTTTGACTTAAGCTTACATTCTTACTAATATCACTGAATAGACGTAGAATTGGACAGAAATTCTATACACACACACACACACACACAAACATACACAAACAGAGGAATCAGTGTAAAGTTTTTAGTCTCCAGAACAATAGATATATTTGCCCCGAATTCAGTTTCCCAGGGAATAAATCTATTCAAATTGCAAATACTAACCAATATTTACTCAGATAATTGGAATATGGTTTTCTACTAGTAACATGCACAGGATTTTTTTTTTTTTTGCTGCAAACACAAAGTAGAAAAGATGGCAGAAGGCTGCATATAACCAACTACATTAAAATGCTACAAGAAGTTATCAGAATCAAACAATGATCAATAAAATCATTATGATAAATATCTATAAGCTGATTTTAAAAATGATGGTTTAGGGTTATTAAAATACGATTCAGCTTGGTATTTCATAAATCCTTATCTCCATATTTATTTTCATGTGGTTTCTATTGAAGCAGAAGAAATTATAGCAACAAAGAATTTGAGACAATACATACGAAAATAGTTTGATTTCCAACAATTTAAATAATCAGTTCTAATATAACAAGATCAAAGTTCTTTATTCTATTGATAGTTGAAGCTCCTAAATTATTGTTCAAATTTTTATTTAGCCATTTTAAAAGGCAGATAAGAGAATTTTGTAACTTTCTAATGTTGAAAAAAAAGCTGCATTTTTCTTGAGAAAAATAAAAACTTCAGTAAACCGATTTTCATATATTTCTATAAATGTCATTTTGGCCTCCAAAGACAAATTGGATATTGAGAAGAAATTTATTTTTAACATGTACCAAGAGAAACTTCCCCCTCACCCCTTTATATATTTTTTTTGTAATAGATGCCGCCTCTTTGAGAAAAGGAATGGAGGTATATGTTTGGAAATGCAAGTGATAAGAAAACAAAAGGAAGAAATAAAAAATGTTAAAAGAAGTCCAGAAAAATGCAAAAGCTGGAATTCCATGAAAATATTTTTTAAATTAAAGTTTATTATATTTTCTTGACAAAAGAGGCAAACAAATCTAATAACAGAAAGAAGAGGTGACAGGAAAGGCAATATGAGCAAGAGATTCTACAAAGACATATGTATGGAAATGCACAAGGATTCCCTAATGCCTTAAAGATTGTGTCCCATTTCACATTTTTTTTTAATTTTTTAAACAAAAGTTTAGTTTTTTAAATTAGCTATTTTAGTTGCTTTAATGAATAAAATAATGTCCTCAGTAAATGAGTGTTCAAGAGATATTTCACTTGAAAGAAATGCGGTGCATGCACAGCAATTAGAATAAACAAAAGCAACTTAGGATAAATATTTTTAATAAAATTAAATTTGAGGCCATATTATAGGCGTTTTCTTGATGCTAGGGTTTTTCACCAATAGAGTCTTTTATAGGAAATTCTTGATAATACAATTTTATTTTTTAACAAATAAAGGAATGTTGGTTGCTTTAAATTTGTGCCAATTGCCCTAGCGACAATTTCAGTTACTGGGGCCCAACATACAAACATTAGTAATGGCACAGCCCTTGCAAGTAGGAACATTATTTAAAAACGTCTAAAAAGCTCCCCAGATCTGTCACTTTAAGAAGTATGAGGGACACTAAATGGCCAAAACACTTACTCAAAAATACTTAATGACCAAAGAGGAATCCGTTGGAAGCCTTCAGTTTGCTATACTACAATGCACATAATTTTCTTTCTCCATCTTGCTGTCATTCTTCTCAAAAGGACACCTACGGTCTCGACTGCTGAAGTGACTAGATAATGGGGATGAGTTTCCACGTATAAGGATATTTAAGGCTATTACTTATAAAGTGGGATTTCTGGATGAGATGGGCAATGTGGATCAGCTTCCGTATGTGAAATACTTTAAAAGAGAAAATTTTCATTAGGGAGACTTTTTTTTTTAAATTGGATCTGAGTGTGTGCACTTATACACACACACACACACACACACATACTCATACACATTCACATACACACACATACACACACATTCACATACACACTCATACATATACACTAACACACACTCACACACACATACACACACACTCACAACTCACACACACACTCCACATACACACTCACACATACACACACTCACACACACACACACTCATACACACACTCACTCACACACACATATACACACACACTGTCACACACACATACACACTCTCACACTCACATACATATACACATACTCACACTCACTCACACACATATACACACATACTGTCACACACATACACACACTCTCTCTCACACACTCATTCACACACACACACACACACACACACACACACACACACACACACGCCTTTTTCCAAATTCCTTTCCTAATTAACCCCAGGTTGTACGTTTCTTTTCTCATCAGAGCATCCTAGGAAAAGACAAAACCATCAGCCTCCCACCCTCAGGAAAAGCCGTAATTGTGCTGTAATTAATTACTAGCGTCTTGTCAGCATCGCTTCTGGCTCATTGCTCCCTTGCAATTACCTACCTTCTTCCACTGTTGAATCCAGCTGGGTAACTTTGACAGCAAGACGATCAATTCTGTCTTGAAGAGAGTTTGCTCTGATGTAAAAGTTGTTGGCCTCATTAAACAGCTCACCAAAGATGTCTTCAGCATGTTTGCCTGTGAGAAGAAAAGGGACAGGAAGAGCCATCGGTGGGTGATCGGTGGCTGAAGCAGCCTTCCCGTGTTTCCACACGGCCATACGAATGCCAACCCATTATGTGTGTGTGTGTGTGTGTATACAGATAGAGAGATAGAGATAGATAGATAGATGATAGATAGATAGATAATAGATAAGATAGAGAGATAGAGATAGAGATAGATAATACATAGAGAGATGATAGATAGATGATACATAGATAATAGATAAGATAGAGAGATAGAAATAGATAGATGATAGATAATAGATAAGATAGAGAGATAGAGATATGTAGATGATAGATAATAGATAAGATAGAGAGATAGAGATAGATAGATGATAGATAGGTAGATGATAGATAGATAGATAGATAGATAGATAGATAGATAGATAGATAGATAGATAGATAGATAATAGATAGGTAGATGTTGCAAAGAACTTCAAAAATGTTTTGTGCAAGGGCTTCCAAGACTCTCTAAAATGCATCAGGAACATTGGCAAACATGTGAAAGGGATCTAAGAGTTGTCGTGTTTCAAAATGCTTAAGAGATACTTTAGGATTTGCCTTTCATTGCCTTAAGAAATATCACTTTGGTTTAATTTCCCTGAAATTTCAATCCTTTTTCCACTTTACTGTTATCAAGCATGTTTTAAGCTAGAGGTCACTTGGCACTAGCTGTCAGCAGAATGTTTAGTAATCGAAAGGATGTAGAGTTCTCAGGAATTAATCTCTCTGTTAGTGTCAATACTACCAGGCTTGCAAACACTGCCTATATGAAAACCAGTGCCTATCTGACAAAATAAATCTCAATTATTTTACTACAAAGGTAATAAAGAAAAAGCTGGAGAAAGAGTAATTCCTCTATATACAAAATAATAACATTATAGATTTCCCTAATATTCAACCTAAATATACTTTTAAAATATTCTCATTTCACAGTATCTCAAATAGTGATGTTTTCTCCATGGATTATTTTTTACCTTTTTAATATTTAACATATTTCCTAAAATAGTTTTCCAAGTTTGGTCTTCAACATTTCATTATCATCATTCTTTTCGGTGGTTTGTGTAAAATACTAACTTTGACTTCAGTATTCAAATCCAATATTTATGTCAAACAAAGAAAGACTCACTGTTTCGTGATGGAATAACTTCATATCACAATAACACTATTTTTGTATACAGCTTTGCCTTAAAAATTATATACATTATCTTATTTGAGACTCACAGCAGCCTTTGGAGTAAAAAGGATAGGGATAAAGACTGAATCTTTGACTTAACTGAAGTGGAAAGGAAAGCAGACATTAATTCTCAATTTAAAGATAAAGAAACTAAGGGAAACTATAACCCAAGGCCACAAAACTAGTAACTTGAACTGAAGTTATCTGATTTCTAATCCAAGTACTCTTTCAGCAGTGTAGTGGCATTTCTACTTCTTCCTGGATTATCATTTTAAAAATTCATTTCTAATTTGCCCAACTTTTACTCAAAATTCCTACCCTGAACTATCTTTTAAGTTCAACTGTTTTTCTCCAGCTCTCATTTTTTAAAGGCACATTGCCTCCAATATCTTTGGAATACTAGACACAGCTCCAACTTAACAATTAATTAACAAGCATTAAATAAGGCAGGATACTGAGTCTACCCTCCTTTCTAGGATTCCCCCACACTTCCCAAAGAGAAGTACCTTCATTTTTGTCATTCACTCTGTGTGGATTTTCATTAAATTTATTGATCCAGGACAGAGACACAAAAAAGTAACTGAGTAAATGGACTAAAATGTTAAATAATTAATAAGAGGACCAGAACTGTAATATTATTGATATAAGGAACTCCTAGATGAGAAAATTCACTATCCCAATGATATCAGCTCTATGTTTGCTTCTGCTAAAGGGAGCAAGATAAATAGTATTGGAACTGAAGTCAGGAAGTTCAAAGCCCACTTCAGGAACTTATTAACTGTGTAACCCTAAGTTAGCCATGTAATTTGTTTGCCTCAGTTTTTCCTTTTCTTTCTTTTTTTTTTTTTTTGCTGAGGCAATTGGGGTTAAGGGACTTGCCCAGGGTCACACAGCTAGGAAGTGTTAAGTGTCTGAGATCAGATTTGAACTCAGGTCTTCCTGACTTCAGGGCTGGTGCTCTATCCACTGCACCACCTAGCTGCCCTCTTTTTTTTTAATTTTTAAAGCTTTTTATTTTCAAAACATACACATGAATAATTTGACATTGACCCTTACATAGCCTTGTGTTTCAGATTTTCTCCTCCTTTCCGCTATCCCCTTTCCTATATGGCAAGCAATCCAATATATGTTAAACATGATAAAATATATGTTAAATCCAATATGTATAAGCATTTATGCAATTTTTATTTAGACAATTCTCTTGCTGCACAAGAAAAATCATATTAAAAAAAGTTAATGAGTAATGAAATAAAATGCAAGTGAACAACAACAAAAAGAGTGAGAATGTGATCCACACTCAATTCGCACAGTCTTCTCTCTGGGTGCACGTGGCTCTCTTCATCAAAAGATCATTGGAACTGGTCCGAATCATCTCATTCTTGGAAAGAGCCAAGTCCATCAGAATTGATCATCATATAATCTTGCTATTGCCATATACAATGATCTCCTGGTTCTGCTCATTTCACTTAGCATCAGTTCATGTTAGTCTCTCTGGGACTCTCTAAAATCATCCTCCTGTGCAGTGGATAGAGAACCAGCCCTGAAGTCAGGAGGACCCGAGTTCAAATCTGGCCTCAGACACTTAACATTCTCTAGCTGTGTGACCCTTGGCAAGTCATTTAACCTCAATTGTTTAAGCAAAAAAAAAAAAAAAATACACACATACACATACACATATATATGTGTATAAAATCATCCTCCTGATCATTTCTTGTAGAATAATAATATTTCATAACATTCATATACCATAATTTATTCAGCCATTCCCCCAACTGATGGGCATCCACTCAATTTCCAGTTTCTAGCCACTACAAAAAGGGCTGCCACAAACATTTTTGCACATGTGGGGCCCTTTCCTTCCTTAAATTGTCTTTGGGATATAAGCCCAATAGAAACACTGCTGGGTCAAAGGGTATGCACAGTTTGATAACTTTTTGAGCAGAGTTCCAAATTGCTCTCCAGAATGGCTGGTTCCGTTCACAGTTCCACCAACAATGTATCAGTGTCCCAGTTTTCCCACATCCCCTCCAACATTTGTCATTATCTGTTCCTGTCATCTTAGCCAATCTGACAGGTGTGTAGTGGTATCTCAGAGTTGTCTTAATTTGCATTTCTCTGATCAATAGTGATTTAGAGCACCTTCTCATATGACTAGAAATGGTTTTAATTTCTTCATCTGAAAATTGTTCATATTCTTTGGCCATTTATCAATTGCAGAATGGCTTGAATTCTGATAAATTTGAGTCAATTCTCTAGATATTTTATAAATGAGGTCTTTATCAGAACCCTTAAATATAAAAATGATTTCCCAATTTATTGCTTCCCTTTTGATCTTGTCTGCATTAGTTTTGTTTGTACATAAACTTTTTAACTTAATATAATCAAAATTATCTATCTGGTATTCAATTATGAATTCCAGTTCTTCTTTGGACACAAATTCCTTCCTTTTCCAGAAGTCTGAGAGATAAACTATGCTATGTTCTTCTAATTTGCTTATAATATCACTCTCTATGTCTAAATCATGAACCTATTTAGATTTTATCTTGGTATGTGGTGTTAGGCATGAGACAAGCCCTAATTTCTGCCATACTAGTTTCCAATTTTCCCAACAATTTTTGTCTATAATCTGAGGGCAGGAATCGTTAAACTTTTTTAGGTCATGGACCCCTTTGCAAGACTGGTACCCTTTCTTAGAATGTTTTCAAATGTATGACATAAAATATGAAAGAGTAGCAAGGAAAACAACTATGTTGAAATATAGCATATATATTATTTATGTATATATTACTGTGTGTGTATGCAGGTGTGTTAAATATACAGAGGAAGAAGGGAGGAGAATAAATATTTCTATAGCACTTACTATGTTCCAGGCACTGTGCTAAATGCTTTACAAATAACTTGTTTCATTCACCCAAAAAGGATGAGGAACTTATTCTAATATGTGCCTAAGGTCACACAGCTAGGACGTGTCTGAGTCTGGATTTCAACTCAGGAAGATGAGATTTCCTGATTCCCGGCTCAATGCTCTTGCCACTGTGCCACCAATCAGGTCACATTATATATTTAACTACTTGAATTTTGCTTCTCTAAGGATCTGAGCTGGACAAATGGGGCTCACTGACATCCCTGGAAGGACTTACTTGAGAAAAGATCCTTCAGGATCAATTCCTGAAATTCATGAATAATCCAGAGACCATGAAGACACTCAAGCAAAAACAAACATTGACATTATTTCAATGAACAGATATTTTTCCCCTTAAAAAAAACTCCATATACAAGCAAAATCTTTTGTATTCAAATGTGACTCATTTAAATATGCTTATTCTCTACATAAATGTGCTGAGGAAAATGAAGATTTTCATGTGTACATTTAAAATACAAGTAAACTGAAGCCCAAAAATTTAATAAGTAACAAAGATAAGATTCAAACATCTCTTAATTCCAAAAACATTCTCAGCCAATGCGCAAGTCTGCCAGTATCAAATGAACAAAGCATGAGGGGAGTTTTGTACATTTTGGAGGAAGTCTGCAGAGTGAGTAGGGTTTATAAGAAATTGTGTTCACTTTGGTTCATTTGCCACAGAATCTAAAGAATGACTCAGCCAGTATCAAGAATGATTTTTTTTTTCCTTCAAGTAGATCTGTGCCCAGAAAAGCTAATTAAATACAATGCACCTGAGGCTCCAAGTGGAAAGTAACTTGAAGACTATTAGACTGAGTCTCCAGAAACCTGTATCTGATCATGTTTCCTTCCAGCAAGATGTAGCCAAGAATTCAGTGAAACATGGGAAGACCATATGTTCTGATGCAGAGTGAGGTTAGTAGAACCAGGAAGCAATATATGATAATGTCTACAAAAACATACTGTGAAAGAACAGTTTTAAAAATCTATATACCATGAAATTATAATGACTCAATTTGGCCTCTGAGAGAAACTGGAAAAAATGTGCTTCTCCCCTGAAGAGTATAAGGAAGTATGAGTATGGGATATGACAAATGTTGTCGGACAGAGCACTGTGATTGATTTTACTGAGTTATCTTTTTTCTTTTAAAATCTTTGTTTAAAAAAGTAGGTTCATTGACAGGGAATGATATATTTAGAAACTTTTTTTTTTTTTTGCTGAGGCAATTGGGGTTAAGTGACTTGCCCATGGTCACACAGCTAGGAAATGTTGAGTGTCTGAGGCCAGATTTGAACTCAGGTCCTCCTGACTTCAGGGCTGGTACTCTATCCACTGCACTACCTAGCTGCCCCTAGAAACAATTTTTAAAACAAAAAAAAAAATAAAGAAAACTAGAACATCAAGGAACTTTTTTAAAAAAGGAAAAATAGAAAAAAGTAATTTGTACTACCAGATTTTAAATTATACAAGATCAACTTTGTACCTAAGACCATTTTTGGTAACTAAGTGAAGGATGGAGTGAAGTAGGGGAAACACTTATGATAAAAAGACTAATTAACAGGTAATTTCCAATACTCCAGGTATGATATGAAAAGGCCTGAACTAGAACAGCAGTGGGGGACACAGGAAAATATTCAAGAGATGCTGTGAAGGTAAAGTTGACAGGTCATGTCAAGAGATTAGACACGAGAATGAAAGAGGGAAAAGACTCAAGGATGACATCTAGATTGAGCTTGGGTAACTGGGAGGATAATCTTTGACAGAAATGGAGAAGTTAGGAAGAAGAACATGTTGAGGGAGAGATAATGAGTTCAATTTTGGACAAGAATTAAAAGATATCCACTTCCGGATGTTCCAGATATCACAGGCATATTGTTGCTTAAGAGGTTCACTGCTTACTGAATGAAAAGATGGTTTCTAAGCCTCAATTCAAAGACCTGAGTTGAGATCTTCCCTGGGAAATATTTTCTATAAGGCTATGTTATTTTGGGCAAGTTATTTAACATCTCAAAACCCTAGGCCAATGGTATCAAACTCAAATAAAAAAGGGGTAGAGATGCCCACTGATCCACAAATAAGAATCCTTTCAGATAACATATTGACTTGGTTTAAAAATGTAATATTATGTTTTGTTTTATTTTATTTTGTTAAATATTTTGCCGTTAAATTTAAATCTTATTTGTACCTCGCTTATTTGCAGCTGTAAGAATCCAGGCCACGTTTTTGACACCTCTGCTCGAGAAAGTTCTTTATAATCTTAATTTCAGAGAAGGTACTAACTTGCACTGTGGAGGGTACCTCCTCACTTGATAATTCCCTATATCCCTGGAATCACAGAGCCAGTCACTATCTTAATAGCCAACCAGAACGTATAATAGAAGGTAGTTCTGTTCTTTCTATGGGTTTGGAGAACTAGGACCACAGTGGTGACTAAGATAAGACCCAAGGATGCAGCCAGAGCTGGTTCCACTCTAGAACTCATCACCTAACTGTGATATTCATTTTTTCAATTCCACCAACCAATTATTAAAAGGGTTTTTTTTGGGGGGGTAGTAAATTTCCAACTTTTCTGATGTGGGTAAGGGAGGAAGAAATGAGGCAGGGTCAAAGGAAGTGGCCTTTAGAGGTCAGGCCCAGAACCAAATGGGCAGCTTGTTCTAGGTGGGAAGTAAGCACGGAGCAACATGGAACTACTTTTCTTCCTCCATTCCCACGAATCTTCTGGCACAGCCCACTTTGGAGACCTCAAGAGGAAAGTGGGCTCAACAGCAATGCCCCCCTCTCATAACTATAAGTGTGTCTCTACAAGCAATTTGTTAGATTGGTCAGGGTACCCC
>JAJPUD010005592.1:5913-28094 GCA_023553655.1 Myrmecobius fasciatus
CAAATGGCATAAAGATATATTTCAGTTCAGTCCTTAATTGATGACAAATTTTGAGTTAAGTAGAATTCAAAATGAGATTTTACTATAAGGTATGTCTGCAAGGTTTGAGAGGTAAATATTTCTTTCTTTTCCCCATGAGATTGTTTCGATGTGGGGTTAGTCACAAGCATTATAACTGAGGTCATTCAATTTTGTGGGTAATGGTTTATTTCTGCTAACTGAGCAGTTTTATCTAAAAGCAGAGCTGTCTCACCAGTTAGCTGACAACAGACTTTTATAAAACATGAAAGTTTTATAATAGATTCCAGGAATTTTCAAAGCTACAGTAGACTAAATTTGCTTCCAGACCAATTAGCAGGGCTCTCTTCAATGCTGTATTTGAGTTCCTGCTGAGAAAATATAGTTCGTAATGGTGTCAAGTTAGAAACACAAGGATTTCTTTTGGTTTAGGAATTACAGTAAACTTTCACAACCTTCCTCTCCTGGGTCCATGCCCAGGGGAGGGGCTGCCTGGCAAACAGTGTAGCAACTACTGACTTTAGATTCTAAACCCATCCAACATAATGAGACTGTAGCTTATTCAAACTACTCGTGGCCACACACCAACAGTTTCTTTATTCTTAAAAAAAAAAAACAGTTCCTATTTGTTTTTCTGGCCATTAAAAAACATATGTTCTCAGACTCTTTGTCACTGAAAAAAGGAAAGTGGATCTGACAAACAAATAAAAAATACTAGTATGAAAAGGGCAAAAAAAAGAAGGAATTTCTCAACATGGTAGAACGGGAAATATAGAACTGTTTAGTCATGAAGTGTTGGCCGTCTTCATTCTGTGGAAAATTTACCTAATCTTTTTGGGCATGGTGCCATATTACATACACCAAGAACAAGGGAATGTGTCTTGAGAAAAAGGTTTATTCATTCTCTTAATACTTATTGAATTCCCATAGGGTGTTTGGAACAATATACTAGGTACTAAAAGTATAAGGTTGGAAATTGGCCAGTAACAGATGGAATTACTTTACTGCATAATTTGAAGTTTTGCCTTTGTAAATTAAGATCCTGTTTTATGTGAATCCTGGTTAAAACTTAAGAGTTCACCCACTTCCTACCAGTTTGACAGCCTGTGAAATCAGCCAGGCCACTTCTCCTCTGGGTTTGAATTTTTGGCAAATATGGAACAGAAGTAGGCAAGCTGTTATCCCTGGAAAAATCCATTCTTCTAGAATTCCCCCCTTCCCCACCTCTCTTTGGGCCAAAAAAGCTTTGGTTTCTAAGCCTTCAGGCCACAGAACAAGCTGTTGATTTTGCTAGAAAACAACAGCAGGGAGGCAATTTTTATATAAAGTTTTATATAAACCTCAATTTACATAAAAAACAGTTCCACTGCCAGACAGACCATAGTCCAAAGAAATTAGAGCTCTCCTGTTGGTGACTTTAGGAAGCAGTTACCTAACAAATTATATGTGCTCCATGGAAAGAGATAGAACAGAAAGCCAAGTTATCAGACTGCTCAGTTACACAAACACACACATACACACACACACAGCTTATAAGTATTACAATAATAATCGTAATACTTTTTGGCAGTGCCATCTCAAATCTTATCCTCTGCTAGGCTAAGGGGCAATCATTCCATCCATTTGACCTTCTTCTCCCCCTACTCCTAATATTTGTTCAATTTCTCTTTTTTATGACAACAAAGACAACTTTTACATTACCATAATACTTTAAAGTTTATGTTAATAGCTTATTTTAAGAGTACTTTATAGTCTGCAGAATGTTTACATATATTATTTCTTTTGAGTCTTATCACAACTCTGTAACGAAAGGGCCATTATTATTCCTGTTTCACAGATAACAAAACTGAGGCTGAAAGAGATTGATTAGACTTGATCACAGTCACACTACTAGTAGTTATCTAAGGCAGGGTTGAAACTCAGGTTTTCCTGATTGTTAAGTCCAACACAATATCCAATACACCATCTAACAACTGCTTTACAATAAAAAAAAAAAAAAAAAGTACTTTCTTTTTAAGGAACCTTAAAGAGTGGGAAAGGCAAGAATTGTTAATCTCATTTTGAAGAGAAGAGGCCTATGATCACACAAACAATATGGTAAGATCTAAACCTAGGAATTTTGGTTTAATGTTTTACCTCTATGCTACACTAATTAAAAAAATAAGAAAAAATAATAAAATTCAAATATTCAATGATGCTATTTGTTATAAAACACTCGCTCAATATTCTCTGGGGGGAAAGGTTAAAATTTATGGCTAAAATGGAGAGAAGAACTATTATCTATGGATTACAATCATCCTTTCATTGGCACAGGTAATAGAGAGCTGGCCAAAAGCATAGACTTGGCTATCTGGGGACTAGCTGGCAAATGACAAAGATATCTGAGGACTATTTTTATTCTTGAGCTTTGCCAATAATAGAATTTTTGACACACAAAACTATAATATCTCTCATGGCCTTAAGAATAGCCATTCCGTTTTCCAATTATAAAATTGTTAGGGATGGCAAATTGGATGAAGATCTGGACTAGGAGTCAGGAAGTCTGAAATGTGACTTCCAAATTAGACATTTATGAGTTATAAAGTCATTTAACTTCTAAGAACTACAACTTCCATATCTTTAAAGTGGAAATAATAGTACTTATCTAGTAGGGTTATTTTAAATGAGATAGCATATTATAATAAGCATTTTGCAAATATCAAAGGTTCTTTTTCTATAAACACCATTATCATCCTCATCAATAATAATCCATTTGTTCACTGAGAAATAGCCCTCCAAGCACTTTCTACAGATATGCTGAGCAAAGCCTCTGGAAAAGCCAAGACTACTATCTTTTTAGGAAGCCATGCTATCTTAAGAATAAAATCTCTTTAACTTAGTTTCCAGGAAGAAACAGCTTAACCTAATGGAAAAAATTACTTTGTGAGAGTAGGTGAAGCACCAGTTTTAAACTTATTAATATTAACTATTTTGCTATCAGAAAGGGTAGGACATTTATTTAGGACCTACTCTGTGGCAGGCACTATGTTAAGTGTTAGGGATACAAACAAAGATAAAGTCAGTTTTCACTCTTAAGGAAATCACAGTCTAACAGGAAAGACAATATGCAAACAACAATGTACAGATAAGATTTGTAAACTGGGGATAATCTCAGAAGGATGATACTAAGGTGAGACTTTAGCAAAGATTTGACAGTTCTGAATCTCTGCCTTTCTCAAAAATTCTTTTCTGTAAAGTTCTAAAATATGAAATTTCACCAAGATCTATTACTTGACCTATTCTTCCTAGTTACCTCTACATAAAGAATTTTGCCACTCTGTTCTATTCTGTTCTACTGTTCCATCCATATTTCAAGACCCATATTTTCCATAGCACTCAGCCCTCTCATAGCTTAACCATTTGTAAATTTCATACTTCACAGCTTTTTGTTGCAAGATGATAAGATGGAAAGGGTACCCACACTGATGAAATCACAGATCTTTTCAAGTATGAATGAATCAATGTTATTGCTTGGCCAAGAAGTGAGGAAAACAGCAACTAAGGGAAAAAAAAACAAACTTCCTTCACTATCTTTGTAGCATTAATGAAATGATGGTTACTAGTAAAAAGAGACCAGCATTTTTTTTTCTTTACATAAAAAAAGAAGAGAGTGTCAGGTAATGAGGAAGTTATTCCTTTCTGAGGACAAAAAAGAAATTAATCATATTGACTTGTTCACATATAAATTATCACCACGTGAAACTCATTCTCAAGTGTGTTCATTAAGTATAAGAAAAGTTAATTATTCTCTCCTCTATAAAAAGAACATTCAAGGTTCCACTAAGTTCTATAGAACCAAGACAATTTGTAGTTTTATCTGTAAGTGAAAGTCATTGGTTTTAAATGAACTCTGTACCCATGTCATGGATGTCATACATTGATTATTCACAGCTAGCATTATTTATGACCATCTATTTGATTTTTGTGGAGTCATGAGACTGTTCTGCAGTTTTCTCTGACCTGTACCTAGTTATTATAAATCACACTGAACCATACCTGAAATTTTTCACCACGGTTCATCTGAGTTGATCGAAATTCAGGTGAATCTATAAAGGCACAGGGGTAAATATTATGCAGAAAATGTCCTCGGTAGGAAACCTTCATTCTGATGATAAAAATATTTGTTAATAACATGCACATAGCATTTTGGCAACAAATGATAATATGAATTTAATCTGAACATATTTAATATCCTTATTATTTTCTGAGGTTTTGAGGGATTTTTTTGAAGTTGTTTTGTTTTTGAAGACTGACAATAAATGCTCTTGTTTTGAGTGCTCTTGTTCAATCTCTAGCCAAATATTTAACCAATGAACTTTTTTGATACTACTTTCTGGAGTATAGAGCATCTCTCTCAAAAGCAGAATCCATTGTTGATGCTGTGATATCTCAAGTTGTAGTTGTTTTGAAACAATTTTTAATTCTATAATGTCTATCATTCTTCAAAGTTATATTTCTGGAAATCACCAAAGAATAAAACAACCAAATATGCTTCTCCCTCCCAAAGGTAAGACTTAAACATTATATCAAAACTTTAAGAAGAGTTTTTAATTTCTTATTCTAATTTTATTATTACGCCTTATGGCAAACTGTAATTCTGACCTTCTAAAAGGAAAAAAAAAATGTGTATGGAGAAATAACTATCTTATAAACAATTGAGAATTATGTGAATTCACCAAGGTGTACAGAAGTAAATTCAAATAATCTCCACCAGTTATATCAAAACAAATCTAACAATTGCTATCAATTATTACTATTTTACTGCTATCTAAAATAGGAGTCTCAATTTTCATATAATACCTACTTTCCCTTTAATAAGATACTCAGACGGTCATCCACAGATGTTTTATCCTCTGCAGCATAGGTCTGGCCCTTTTTTAGGGTCTGAATATTGCAAAACTGTCCAGTTAATCTTTTGAACAATTCTGGTGGTACACGTAATGGTTCAAACATTCGCCGGTATACACCAGTGAGTTCCTTTTCGATCTTTATCTGGAATATAAAGAATAAGAACTAGTTGAAAGGGTTGATTCAGTAAACATAAAAGATCTATTTCTATAGTCTCTTCTTAAAGGGTAAACATGTTTCTAATTTATATTATGGATTTTGTATTAATGTATGGCTTGTGGAGAGAAAAAGTGATGATGCTGATTTCTATTTTATATTCATTTTTTAAAAGTAACATTTATAATTGCCTTTTGTTTTTACAAAGTCATTTCTGGATATACAATCCTCTCTTTCCAATAACCCCTCAGCCCAGAATCAAAATCTTCCTTGTAATAAAAGTTGAAAAAATTAAGCAAAAACAACTGATACTATAACTGTATTTTCAATGAAATTGAACAGTGTTAATAAATAAAATTATTTCATGGCTTTTTTCATAATTTTTCTTCTTATGGGTTGTGAAATAACTGAATTTTTGTCATAATATATGGCCTGTTGTCATAATATAGCATAGCTGCCTTTCCTACTTCTATAAATAAAATGCTGGAACTTGCCATGATTAGAATACTCTTTTTAATAGTTTGAATACATTGAAAAAACAAAACAAAACAAAACATGTTCACTTTTAAATACTGCATCAGGATTAGGAATAGTTCACAAAACAGTCACTATCAGAAAATATGTAGCAGTTCACTAAGCATAATCTATAGGGTTCTGAGACATCCCTGAAATCAAAACTATTCTGGTAATAATACTAAACTATTATTTGCTTATTAAATTACTCTTCCCTCTTCCAACTATTTATCTGTATGAGGCCAGATTTTCTATATATACCTCAACCCAAACCACAAATCATACAGATTGAAAGCAAAAAGTAGATATGACAATTCAGCTTTTTTTTCTATTAAGGCACACATTAATGAAATTTTCAAAAACATGTAAAACAAAGCCACTCTTCTCACTATCTTTCTTGTTTTGGAACCTATAGTGAGTTTCACACAAAATAATTTATGTTAACATGTTATGGGTTTATTATTATTAAAGTGTATTACTATTTTAAAAAATTATCAGTTTTAATTTTTAACATAGTAAATGTCAGAAGGTATATTTCATATTAAAAAAATCTCTTCAAAGGATCCTCAATAATTTTTCAAGAGTATAAAGAGCTTCTGAGACCAAAAAGTCTGAGAACCACTAATTTAGAAAACAGAGAAATTAAGTGGCCTGCCCAGAGTTACAGAACCAATATTTGTTACAGGCAGAACTTAAATCAAGTCTTTTTTGATCTGAGAGCAATTCCTTATCCACCATGACTCACTACTTATCACTTATGTATCATTTTTTGTTTTCATTACTTGTGAATATATCACATATGCTATTATGGTGTGAAATATAACTACAATATGACATAATATATAGCATAGCATAATAAATTTAGTATATTATATAACATAAAGATATGTGATCTCTGAATCACAGATTAACCTATTTAGATTATATGTTAATATACTAATCATATATTATATGGGATATAAACATACCATATTATAATATACTTGATTATACTATTAATTATAATAATTATCCATAAATATATATTACAAAACAACATATATATACATGATAAAATTATTATATATAACATTAATATAATTAATTTTGTTATAATTTTGTTGTAATATGTGTATATATAATAATGTATAATAATGCAATATAATTAATTGTTACAATTTTATTATAATATGTACATATGTATAATATGTATACATGTATGTGGGTAATGTCAATATGGAATATTTATTTATTTATAGTTCCCCTACATAATTAGCAGGGCTTAGAACACAGAAGTACCTAAAATAATACTTATAAACACTAGTCATTGAAAAATAGCCTCCCCTAAACCACATCCCTCAATTTAAACACGTGTAGTGTTTGATTATTCTCTGACCTGAGCTACTCTTCCTTTCTGGGATGAGCACTCTGGAATCCAATTATCTATGAGAACAATGGAAAATGACAGTGAAAATTGTGCTCAATTTTAGGACCTAATGCAACAGCTCTTGTGAACACCAGAGAACCTATAGGGTCATGCATGTATTGAAAGTTCTTGAGAACTTATTCTAAATGTTTGCTTTTCTGAATTCTACTTTAATGAAGAGGCAGTATTACAAATGCCCACAAAAACAAATTTATAATTTCTAAAATTAAGAATCACATGTACAAATATGAAATCTAGTTGATGCTTTTGAAGAGTAGCATTGTTTCTAGTTCAGCTGAAGAGTTTCTGAATATCATGGCTCTGGGAATAGGAAATTCTTTAGAGTCCTATGGGAAATGGACTTTGGTTCACTGAAAATAATTCAAGATTAACTCAACTCAAAGTTACTAGTCACATTTTCCATAGGCATTTCCCCTTAATTGTTCTGACAGATTGGCAGAGTGGAGAAAGAGCCAGCCTGCTTTTTGACACACACTGCCTATGAGACTCCAAGGAAATTACCCCCTAGGGCTCTCTCTCATAAAGCCTAGACATCCTTCAAGTCCCAGTTCAAGTTGGCATCCTCATAGAATGTTGCTCTATGAAGCCAGTTCCCATTTAATTCACCTTTCCCTGTTTAAATTCCTATTGCACTAGTATCTGTAACTCATAATTTAGCACTTTAGGATATGTTGTCATTTTGTATTCTAATTGCACTGTTTGGGTAAGTCCTGGTTTTTCCAAGAAGAATGTGACTTTCTTTAAAGTATTCTGTGTCCAGCATTTCATTGTATTGGGCACAGAACAAGCAACATCAGCCACAGTTATGATGAAATAATAACTTTTTTCCATTATATTTTTAGCATTATGTATTTGTATAGCATCATGTATTGCCATCAAAAATTTTTTTAAAACGAGCTAATTCATAACATAGATGTCAAAAATGATACTTTTAGAATAATTCACAGGATAACTAGGTGACTAAATTTTATGCATAGAAATAGCTAAATTTTTATGTATAAATTTTATGCATTATTTATGAAATATTGCCTTACAAGTAAAAGTGCTTTTGTGAAGAAAGATCCCATAAATTAAAGATGAAATTATTTAGTCTTACAAAAATGAATGTTGAAACAAAATTATGTGTGATGTGATGTTATGTGATGTGATGTGATGATCAACTGTGATAGACTTGACTCTTCTCAACAATGCGGTGATTCAAGTCAATTCCAATAGATTTGTGATAAAAAATGCCAATCTCATCCAAAGAGAGAACTATGAAAACTGAATGTGGATTGAAGCATAGTATTTTCACCTTTTCTTTTTTGTTTTTTCTTTCTCCTGTTTTTCCTCATTTGATATGATTTTTCTTTTACAACATGACAAATATGGAAATATGTTTAAAAAGATTGCACCTATTTAACCTAAATAAGATTACATGCTGTATTGGGAAATGGGAAGATAAGGATGGGAGAGAGAGAAAAGAATTTAGAATACAAAGTCTTTAAAAAAAGAATGTCTAAAACTATCTTTGCATATATTTGGAAAAATAAAATTCTATTAAAAAAGAAAAAAATGAATGTTGAAAACTATTTTTACAGTATTTAGAAAATAAAATACCTATTGAAAAAAAAAGAATTGTTTCCCTAGCCAAAGCTATGAAAGGTATCTGATCTGGTTTTCTTCTACGTTTTCTATGAAATAATCTTTAATGTTTAAGTCATACGGACATTGTTTTAGTTTGCTGGCATGAGGATTATGTTACTCTAAATCTAATTTCTACCAGACCGCTTTTTCAGTTTTCAAAGAAATTCTTCTGAGATACATAATTTTTTTAATAATAATGGTCTAAATAAAATTTAGCACTTGGTGATTTATGAAAAAAGTTATCTAAAAAAAAGCTACTGGAGAAATCAGAGTATAGAAGAACTGAAAATATTGGAAACATATAGGGACCCAAAAAATTCCTGTTCAAAATTCACGTTGAACTTATGCTCACTATTAACCTATGAGAGGAGCTACATACCGGTCTCTTTTTGTACAACAGGTATAGAAAATGCAACAAGTTGACAATCAGGAATGCAGAATTCCAGATCATTATATCCAAAGCACACCTGTAGAGTGTAGCCCAGACAATAAAAAGGGCACATCCTGTCAAGAAACAAATAAAAGATAAATTATTAGAAATTTCAAGTCTAACTTCAATATACATGTGTAATCTCTCTAATATGAAATAAACACATGACAGATACTTCAGATCATTTAAACATTGCATAAATGTGAAACATTACATTTATTTTGTTTTGTTTTGTTACTGCTATGAAGATGCCCTATGATTCTCCTGTGTAAGGCTTTGTTTGATTTTGAATGAAAGGATTTAATGAATAATTAAAGCTTCTAATTGATAACCCTGGAAATTGAGGAGTAGCTAAAAATTTATGATATATAAATATAATGAGATATTATTGTATCATAAAACAATGAAAACATGGTTTTAGAGAAATCTGAGAAGACTAGTATGAACTGGTACAGAGTGAAGAGAACAGAATGAGGAGAATAATATTTATAAAAACAATATCATAAAGTAGTTTTGAAAAAAAAGACTTAAGAACTCTGATTACTGTAAAGACCAATTATGATCACAGAGAACCAATGATGAAGTGTCCTCTGGACAGAGATATGATAGACTCCAGAATAATATATAATTTTCTTTTGGACATGGCCAATATAGAAATTTATTTGCTCGATTTTATATATTTGTTACATTGCTTCCCTCTCTCTCTCTCTCAAATGGTGTTAGAGTGAAGTAGAAGAAAAAATATATTTGTATTGATTTAAAAAAATTAATTTAAGGAACATTCAAAAAAGGCTAAATTCACATGACCATATGGCACAGGAACAGAGACATTTTAATTTCCAACAACAATAAACAAAAATGATTCATTTAATAATTTCATCTGACATTTCTGAAAATCATTAACAGGACCTAATGTATGATCCTGGTCAACTTGCAATGTTCAATACTTTACGCAGCTTTTGCAATGATGAAAATATGGAACAGGAAAAAAAAACCCAAAAAACAAAGAAACACATGTGCCTATTCCCAAAGGGATAAATAAATATTGAGGATCCTAAGGACCTCAGTTGACTCTTTAGGTTACCCAGAGATAATAAAATCTTTCATTTCATTTCATCATGTATAAACCTGTCAAAAAATATAAATTGGTCAAATCAAGAACTATACTATAAAAATGAGAAAATATTTATCTTACCTATAGTTAACAACCCTCTAAGAAATATCATATGAAGTGTCAAGGTAGTTGGAATAACCAAAGCCACTGCAAAACAGATATTTGCTACATGGAAAACCAGGTGATGTATCTCTCTCCAGTTTTCACAAGTGGTTCCATTGGCAGGCACAGGCATGAGATTTTCATATTCAGATATAAGGCCTCTTGTTGTTAATTCATTCAGTGAACTGGGATATGTGTGATTCATTGTGAAAAACCCTGTTAAGAAAATAAATAAGAAATCCTAAAATTTAGTTATATTATTTAAGACTCCAGGAGAATTCCTTTCTTACTTAGCAACAAAACTATCAGTTGACATTCATAGAAATAAATTATGCCTTATTTTACTCAAATTATTATCTTGAAAAATTTCTTAGAAGTTGAATTGCTATAAATTAAATCATACTTTAAAATGAAATTAAAAAGAATTCCAATTATAGTAATTTGGACTATTATAAATATCCAAATTAACTATAAAGGATATATGAAGAAAGATACTATCTACTCCAGAGAAAGAGCTGATAAATATTAATAAGTATATCATAATTTTACACATATGTGTATATATATGTGTGTATACATATACATATATATGTATTTGTGTCTAATGGTAGGCATATCTATGATGGGGGTAGGAAAGTTATAAAAAAGAACCCTGCATGATAATTTTATTATATATTTGAAAGAAATACCAAGTTGTGCATAGTAGATTTGCAGTTTCATATGCAACCATCTTTTTAATGTACTATGTTATGGAAAAGCTTGTTTTATTCCATAAATTAAAAGTATAATAGAAAAAGAATTATAAAGGAATCCTTTTATACTCCTTATGTTAAAAGAAATCTTTATAATGAGTCCTTCTATGTGTAATCATCTCTTAAGGTACATTTAAGTATTCTGAATTAGCAAGGATTTACATATATATGTATATGTAAATACATATTTATATATAAAAGCTTTTTATTTACAAAAAGTATACAAAGATAATTTTCAATATTCACTCTTGTAAAACTTTGTGTTTTAATTTTTTTTCTCCCTTCCTTCCTCCCACCCTCTCCCCTTAGATGACAAATAATCTAATACATGTTAGCCATGTGCAATTCTTCTATATATATCTCCACAATTATCTTGCTGCACAAGAAAAATCAGATCCAAAAGGAAAAATGAGAAAGAAAACAAAATGCAAGCAAACAACAGCAAAAAGAATGAAAATGCTATGTTGTGATTGACATTCAGTTCCCACAGTCCTCTCTCTGGTGCTGATGGCTCTCTTCATCATAAGATCATTGGAACTGGCCTGAATCATCTCATTGTTGAAAAGAATCATGTCTGTCAGAAGTGATTATCATACAATCTTTCTGTTGCCATGTACAATGATCTCTGGGTTCTGCTCATTTCACTCAGCATCAGTTCATGCAAGTCTCTCCAGGCCTCTCTGAAATCATCCTGCTGGTTGTTTTTACAGAGCAATAATATTCCATAACATTCATATACCATAATTTATTCAGCCATTCTCCAATTGATGGGCATTTATTCACTTTCCAGTTTCTAGCCACTACAAAAAGGACTACCACAAACATTTTTGCACATGTGGGTCCCTTTCCCTCCTTTATGATCTCTTTGGGATACAGGCTCAGTAGAGACACTGTTGGATCAAATGTATGCGCCTTTGGGCATAGTTCCAAATTGTTCTCCAGAATGGTTGAATGAATTCACAACTCCACCAACAATGTATTAGTGTCTCAGTTTTCCCACAGCCCTTCCAACATTCATCATTATCTTTTTTTTTTTTTTTGTCATCTTAGCCAATCTAAAGAGGTGTGTAGTGGTATCTCAGAGTTGTCTCAATTTGCATTTTTCTGATCAATTGTGATTTAGAACACATTTTCCTATAACTAGAAATAGTTTCAATTTTTTCATGTGAAAATTATCTGTTCATATCTTTTGACCATTTATCAATTGGAGAATGCCTTGAATTCTTATAAATTTGAGTCAATTCTTTGTATATTTTAGAAATGAGGTCTTTATCAGAACCCTTGAATGTAAATTTTTTTCCAGTTTATTGTTTCCCTTTTAATTTTGTTTGCATTGGTTTTGTTTGAACAAAAACTTTTTAACTCAATATAATCAAAAATATCATTTTGCATTTAATAATGTACTCAAGTTCCTCTTTGGTCATAAATTCCTTCTTGGTCCACAGATTTAAGAGGTAAACTATCCTTTGTTCTTTTAATTTGCTTATAATATCACTATGTCTAAATTCAAACTCATTTTGCTCTTTTCTTGGTATAAGGTGTTAGGTGGGGGTCAATGCCTAGTTTTTGAATGTCTTGAATTTTTAAAAATTTGAATCAATTCTCAACATATTTTAGAAATGAGGCCTTTATCAGAACTTTTGAATGTAAAATTTTTTCCCAGTTTATTGCTTCCCTTCTAATCTTGTCTGCTTGGTTTTGTTTGTACAAAACTTTTTTTTAACATAATATAATCAAAATTATTAATTTTGTATTCCATAAAATATTCCAGTTCTTATTAGGCCAGTTCCTTCTTCACAGATCTGGGAGGTAGACTATCCTTTTTTCTCCTAATTTGCTTATAATATCACTCTTTATGTTTAAATCATGAACTCATTCAACCTTATCTTGGGATAGAGTGTTAGGTGTTGGTCGATGCCTTGTTTCTGCCATACTATTTTCCATTTTTCCCAGGAATTTTTGTCAAATGGTGAGTTCTTATCCGAGAACCTGGGGTCTTTGGGTTTTTTGAACACTAGGTTACTATAGTCATTGACTACTGTGTTTTGTGAACCTAACCTATTCCACTCTATTTCTTAGCCAATACCTTTATAATATAGTTTTAGGTCTGGTACAGCTAGGCTACCTTCAATCGCAATTTTTTTCATTAATTCCCTTAGCAAGGATTTCTTATTTCATTAGTGGGGATCCTTTTAACTATGCAGCTCAAGACCAATGGCCATAACACTTCATCACTTGGGGCAAATCTTCCCGTAATAAGTCTTTGCCCCTTTAGCCAAGCTGGTCCTCCTAGGACAGACATATAGTCTGGTCATCAGTGGGTCTAGAATTGAAGCCCTTCTACTTTGGAAGTCTCTGCTAGACCTTATATTTCATTGACATGCCATTAAGATCATCTCCATGCTTCAACTGAACACAGGAATGGAATTTTAATTGAGGAAGTTACAAATAAATTGTTAGGGAAGAAATAACAGAAGTTCACATATCATTGGAAATATGAATTCTAACTACCCTATTTTTGCTCAAAGTGGGGTATCTATTGTATGCAAAAGTACTAAAGGAAGGAAGGAAATAAATATTTATTACATTCCTAATTTTTTTTTTGCCAGAAATTGTAGTAAGTGCTTTACAAATATCTCATTTGATATTCACAAGCTTTGGGAGGTAGGTACTATTATTACCATCCTCATTTTATGGTAAGGGAAACTGAGGCAAATAAAAATTAAATTACTTTTCTAGGGTCACCTAGGCAGCTATGGGTGTAGAGTATGAAAGACCTGAATTCAAATCCAGACTCATATACTTGTTAGCTATGTGAGCTTGAGCAAGTCACTTAACCGTGTTTGTTTCCTTATTCATAAAATAAGCTGGAGAAGGAAATGGCAAATTATTCTAGTACTTTTATCAAAGAAACTCCAAATGGTATCACAGAGAATTGGACATGATTAGAATGACTGAACAAAAGAAACAAAATGTATCTCATATCTAGTATCCGAGGCTAGAATTGAATTCAGGTCTTTTTAAACTTTGTATCAATATTCTATGCTCTATGTCATCTACCTTCCTAAAAGAGAATTTAGATATAATTTTGCAATCAAGATATCAATCCTCTCTTCTCTTCTCTTCTCTCCTCCTCTTCTTCTTCTTCTTCTTCTTCTTCTTTTTCTTCTTCTTCTTCTTCTTCTTCTTCTTCTTCTTCTTCTTCTTCTTCTCTCTCTCTCTCTCTCTCTCTTTCTCTTTCTCTTGCAACAAGACATAACAGTATGAGTCTGTGCTTTCATTGATCTGTAGAAACCTACTTTTTCCATGCAGAATAGCAACTAGTCTGTAACATTTAATCTTAGAGAACCTCCTAGGACATTAAAAGGTTAAATGGCCTTTCTATGGTCACACAACTGGTCTGTATATTGCAGAATTTGAATATAGGATTCAAAGCCAAAATCTAACTAGTAAGATAATCCTCTGCTTTTCTTATAAACCACATCTTAAATTCACAAAAAGTTAATAATAGGAAAAAATAATAATGATAGATATAAAAGTGAGCCATAAATTTGTTAATTTATTACATAATTAAAATAAATTAATTCACCAGCAGGGGAAGGGGAGACCGTGCAGTTGGAAAAGGCTAATCAAGTTCCCTTGCTAGTTACATTATAATTATAAGTTCTTTGTAAGAATAAAGTTGGGAAAGTCAAGCTTCAAATGTTTCATGTGGCCAAAATTTCTTTATTAAATTATTTTCAAAAATATATTTCATAAAGGCAATTTTTTTTATTAGTTCGGAACCATGGACCCCCCCTCCCTACCTCCTTATTAAATTATGTTTTACTTACCAGGTATAGATTTCTCTATATTATGTTTCAGAAATTAAAAAGCATATTTCTACACAGTGCAGCAATTCCCTCTTCCCAGGACAGAAGTCATACATGACCCATAGTTGAACAATTAGATATATATAGTCAGACACAGCTAGAGGTTTGTTTTATTTTACTTAGCTGTTCTTTGTTACAAAGAGGGGCTTGATTAGGTAAGGAGACAGGGAAGTCACTGAAAAGTAAAAAAAAATTTAAAAGATACCAAGCAAGGAATTATTGGAAAAAATAAGGGCTTATAAATTATAAAATTAAAAATATAACTTGAGTATTGATTTAATAAAAATTGTAAAATGAGGAGATCAAAATTATCTGTAATTAGAAGAATTTTATATCTAGTGATGTAAAAACTTAGAAATTCCTTTTTGGAATCCAAATGTCTTATTTTAGTATACATGACTATTTAACATTTTTTAAAAAGCTTATGTCTTTTCTAATTGCCTAAAACAAATTAATTTCTCAACCTAACACAGCTTTGTGTTCACTTTTCAGTTATCCTACTGTTTATTTTAATACTGTTATTTTTAATAAATATGGTTTGGATAAAATCTATGTGGTTGATAGCTTGCTTTTATAAAACTCAACACCAAGTGGCACCATTTGCTGAGTCCTTTATCATTTGTGGGTTATCTCTCTTTAAAGAAAATGTTTTATTATGAACTCTGTGAATCCTGATCCATTACAAAAACTACTTGGTTTTAAAATATCAATGTAGCTATTTCAGAAAAATAATTACTCAAATGGGGACAATTTACAATATTTCATTTAGTTTAAAATATATATTTCTCCATTAGACAACTTTACCTCTTTCTATTACTGAAAACATGCAAAATAAAGATTTTTAAGAAATAGAGTAACTAGTACAAGTTAGGTATGTTGAAAAATCAGAGCTTATTAGAATTAAATGAAAATTTGGAAGAATCCCACATTTCTTTAAATGTTGAAAAAATTTTATTTTCCGCTTTTGCAAAATTTGCATGAAACATAATTAAAAACTTTTAGAATATAATTTCTTCATTTAATAGATGAGCTTGATATGTTTTAGAAAAAATATCTAATTTCTGCATTGTTCTGAAGCTCAATATATAATGATATTAGCAAGAGACTAGAGCTGACTTAGACATCAATTTGCCAGAAAAAAGACATCCTAAGACATTTTAAATGTTCATATTAAAACAAATGTATTCCTAACAAGATTTATCCAATGATTTATTTTACATTAGGATTAATTAATGAAACTCATGTTACTATGCCAAATACAAATAATGTAGTTCCCTTTGCTGTAATTCAATAAATACTTATTAAACCTGTAATATCTGCAAAATATTATGTTAAGCACATGGAGAAAGATAAATTTATATAAGATCCCTATTCCTCATGGAGCTTAGTGTCTAGCAGAAGGATAAGACAAACAGATGACTAAAACACAGTATAATCCCATTAGAAAACAGCAAAACATGCAAATATTATAATTTGAGGAAGAAAAAATATCTGAGGTTAAATTCTAATTTCTTTTCTACTAATTACTAGACTCTTCAGTCCATAAATTGATTCTGATGAACCCAAGAAAACATTTTAAATACGCTTGACAACATGAGTGATAGTTGATGAAACATTTCCTATTAGCAAATGCTCCCCCACATTAGGCTTAATTTTCTCTGAAAAAATGATTTTTAAAAAATCTTGGAAAAAAAATAACAGATATTCACATTCTAGCTGCAGCTAAAGAAAAGTCAGAAAGAGTTGAAATGTTTTCATTGTGATAAATAGTTTTTACTAACATATTTCTGTGGTGGTATTTTAATTTACTAATTTCTTCATACTGAATTAAGTGTAGGAAAGGAAAACTGTCAGCCACATTATTATTGATCACTATATCTTCCTTGTGGGTATCCTGATTTCATCTATCAACAAAATACATAAAGAAGATAAGAATCTATACTACAATATGCCTCCAAAACTAACTGAGTCAGATGACAGAAATGGACTTGTATTGAATTGAATTTCAGAAGGTCTGATATGAAATTCTTAATGTTACTTTTAAGCTGTCAATGAAACAGTACACTATTTACTTTTATGTAATATATAACACATATCTGTTTTCTTTATGGACAAATATGCACATTTTAAACATTTGAAAAATTAGATGAAGTTGTAATCAGAATCCATAGCAACAATAAACTATTTTAAATTTCCTGAAAAGGCACTTTGAAACTATATTTTTCAAACACAAACAAAAACCGATTTCCTTAATCCCTAAAGTGATACAATCCTGACATGGCTACAGAGACATTATATTTTGAAGCCTTGATTACTGTGAATTAATTTTATTTATAGGAAATGTTATTTCGATAGAAGACTGCAGATTAAGATGCAATTGCTTAAAAAAGTATGGTAAAATAAATTAAACCCAGGCTAACTGAAATTAAAGAAAAAACAGAAACAGAACATCAAATTCCAAAAGATTTCATTGTTTATCCTAGAGATAAATGGATGAGATTTTTATATTGCAATGATTTGTAATAGCCTGATGTAGATACAATTTGCTACACAAAGGAGCTCATTAAAAGATCAATCCAAAGAAAGTTGGATCATACTGTGATTGCATTTAATTGCCACAATTGAGACTATGCAAAGAAAATGGATATGGAATTTCTTTAATCTACCTCTGTAGATCAAATTAGTCCCTCTTGGGGATTCTCTCAACCACTTAGAGGAGGTATTCTTGAGCTTTTGATCATTGTGATATAATATTATTATTGTCATTAAATTTTTTTAAATACCTCTTTTCTTCTCACCATTGCTTACACCAACCAATTTCTTAACAATAACTATGACAACTCATATTTTCACATCTCCTACAAAAGGGCTGTGACAATAAGAGAATTATTTTAAACATCAGAATTCCTACTTATATGAGGAAATTGAGTCTTGAAAAAGTCATTTGCCTAAGATTACAAATGTTGGAGATGATACTTAAATACAATGATCTATTTACTACATATTATATCAAAGTGAGATGCATTCTTAAAATTAAAGGAAAAAATTTAATTTCACTGTTCCCCCCTCCCCTGAGGGTACAGTTATAGAAACATGTTTATGACTCTCTCTATGCCAAAGTATAATGTTTGGTTTGTGATGGAAAATAACCAACCTAGCACTAATTCTGTACTTAACAATTAAATATAGAATATTCACAGACTATTCTTCAGTCTTGCACAAACTCTGTCTCTCCCAGAAAAAGTGGTTTGTAATCCAGCAGAATCCTGATTTATAGCTGTAAATTCTATATAAATTCTCATGTTTTAAAATATGAAAATTCAACACCACAAAAACTGATCTGACTTTTATAGTACCAAGATTATTCTCTTCAAAATAAGAAACATGGCAGAATTCAAGGGATGGTATGAATATGAATGTAATCTGACTGGACAACACAAGTTTTTAAACTATTTTATGCTAGTCAATAAACCATTTAAAAGGTTCCTTCTTACTCTAAGTTTTCGGAAAAGTTCTATGGAAATACCAAAGTATTTATTAGCATACAACAATGTGTAAATTTGGAAAGTAATATCCACTGGTGGATGGAAAATGCAAAATCTTTAATTAATTATATGTTATACAGATATATTCATAAAAGCATATATACACATATAATTTAAATATATATTCATGAATATATTTAAAAATTATACAAAATTGCACAACATTGGAATAGCTCACATTTGCAAGTGCTTTATAATACTCCAATAGCTTTCTTCCAGGTAACCTTTTAAGGTAGGTAGTATACATATTATTCATTGTAAGTACTTTTACAGATGAAGAAACTAAGACACAGAGAGATTACATGACATGCCCTAAATGGCACTGGTAGTATTATTAATAGTGGCTGACATTTCTGTCATATATTATCATTATTGTCATTAAAATTTTTATTTTTAAAACTATTAAAATCATTATTGTCAAACATATTATTTTGTTATTAATAAAGTTTGCAAAACACTTTTAAAGAGTGTAGGCCTTAATAACTAGATATAACATTCTACCCATTCTCTCAAGGACTTCTGAGATCATTTCAGAAGATTTTCAAGGTCAAAACTATTTTTATAACAATACTAAATATTTTTAATATTTAATACAGCAAACATGGATAGATATATCCCACATAAACAAAAGCTTTTTGGAAGGTCCTCAAAAATTTTCAAGAGATCCTGAGACCAACAAATTTGGGAACCGCTTCACTACACCAGGTGTTAAACATCTTAATATATTGACAAGACATTCTTTTTTTTAAAGAGAGAGTATGAAGACAAATATAGCTAAAGGAATAATAATTTTGAATGAATACACATGAAGTCAAGTCAACACACATTTGTGAAATCCTTAGTATGTGCTAGGAGCTGGATAGGATTTTTCTTTTAAATTTCTTGGGTTTCCTACCAGCCACCAAAAAGCCAAGATTAAGTATGCAATATACATGGGGAGTGGGGGAGAAAGTGTTGGTTTTTTGATCTGACCTATGATTTTATCAGCTTAGGAAAAACCTTGGAAACTCCCTCTATTGATGGAGATCAGATATTTAACAGTAATTTATAGTTACATTACCGGTAAGATTCAAGTTATTGAGTCCAGAGATGCGGAAATACCAGTAGGTTACTAAAACAATGGTGCTCCTGTGCACAACTGTCTTAATAAGCATTTATTAAATAAGTTTTTGTTACAAAAAGCATATGTCCTAGAGAAATTCCATGTTCCCAGCCATCCATAAATATTGAACAGATCTCTGAACTCCTGGTTTATTAAATTGGCAATTTAAAAGTAAAATAAGGTTCCCCATTCCCAATCTTTCTGCTTCTGACAATATGCTACAATGTTCAATTGTTAAACACAATTGAAATGATTGGTTATTAAAATGGCAGACTTTGGGGGGATTTATGAAGAAATGATTATCATCAACCCCATTCATCTTAAGTCTCTATTGCAATAAATTACCTACTTTTTTTCAGATTATATTTGCCATGCCAAATGATATTGCTGATGGAAAAAAAAAACCCTCAAACCGAAACTACCCCTAAAACTGAGCACAAAAACCCAAAGATATATGGAAGGGGGAAAAGAGGCCACTTAGGATCCTTTTGCAAAAGTTTAGGATTACTTGTTTCTCTTTGAAAGTTGGACTAAATTTTGTACACCTTTTGGAGAAGGGATGGAAGAGTGTTACTATATTTAGTATTTCACTGCTGTGCTTTAAAGGAAGCCTTGCAGTTTCAGTGTTGTCCCTGCCTAACCTGTTACTAAACACCTTAAAATTTAGGCCCAAAGGGAGCTGTTTCAACTGAAGATCTTACCTCAAATTCAAATTCACACAAGATTTACCTTACCTTGTTTCTTTCAGAGGGAAGTCCAAATAACTGTTTCTGAAGTTCCTTTCAATTCTGAAATTCTGTGATTGCTAGAGGATGAAATTGCTAGTTTCCTCCCTGACCTGCAGTTTTCCTGGAGCCTAGAGGGAAGGAAGAAAGAGCAGCTGGATTTGGTGAAGCAGTGGAGCTCCAAAAAAAGGCAGCATAGGAGCCAGAATTCTGTTAGTTAGGTTTGGCCAGAAGACTCTCCATCTTTCCTGGAGGGGCTAGACTGAATCCCCTGGCAAATCCTCTTGCTCCTGGCTCCATCAAGACTTTTTAGATGAAACAGAAGTACTTTCAAAATCAGGGGTTGAAGGAATGGTTAGATACAAGAGATCCAGGATGGCCAATTTGGGCACGATAGCCAAAAGGCCAGGTGTTTAGAGGTCCAATCCATTTTTACAGGAGAGAAAACCGGGACCATTGTCCAAGAAAATCAATCAAGCAGAAAGGGGCCAAGCAAGGCCTCGGTCCTCTGACATTTAAACCTGCGGTGATTCCGAGGTTACCCCTGGGAGCAAAGGACATAGGGAAAAGGGGGTGCCACGAATCGAGAACTGGGCTGTGGAGCCTAGATAAGAGCTGTCAGCTGCATCTCCGAACATAGGAAGGTAAGAAAGGAGCAGAGTCTCCGAGAAGGGCAGCCTGGGGCGTGAGTAGAGCCCTAGGTGGAGAAAGGGCACAGACCTCCCGTTCTGAGTCCTCAGAAAAAGTTATTCTTAAACCCCAGCTCCTCCAACTTTCGTTTCCAATTTTCACTGACCAGGTGCAAAGTTGCAAATAAAGGTGCAAAATTGCCCTTCCCTCTGGGCAGGGATTGGGAGGACTTCAGAGAAAAAGACTGAAATTTGGGCGATTCTCTCCCCAGCCCCGCAGCTCTTACCTTTCGATCTCTGCCACGGAAAACCAAGCTCACAATAGATCAAAGTTTCTCCTTGAACAAGCAAATCAAGCGCTCCCAGAATCCGGGGCGCAAGGTTCGGCGCTAGCGCTATGATTCCCTGGGGTTTTGCAGGTGATTATTCTCAGCCACTTTATTCTGCACAGCCCCTTGCTTTCGCCCCCCCCCCCCAGACCCTGCTCTTGGGCGCAGCTAGTTCTAAAATAGACACCGAAGCCGGGAGGAGGTGGCGGTAGTGCCCGGGCACGGGCTGTCACGGCGCACGCGCCCCCCAGATGCGCCCACAGCTGCAAGTTCAGTGCTGCTTGGCAGGCGGAGACACTGAGCCCGGCAGCTTAGAACCGCTTAGAGGGAAGAACAGTTGGGAGGGAGATCTCCTAAGAGGTATCGGACAGGGGCGCAACTGTTCTCCCCCCGACTTTTCTTTACTGCCATTCAGTTCATTCCCTTGCTCTACTCTGTTTTCATCTTTGTTCAAAAGATCAGAAAAATGAATACCAAACAAGTTACTTGCGCCGGGAGTTGCTGCTAGCAAAAACCGAGTAGCCGGGGGAGACAAAATATGCTGCTGCAAGTTTTGTGGCTTTATTAATTTCGGACTTGTCATTTCATAGATTTATAGAACTCCCTCAATAGCTACTTATCTATGTCTTTCAGATATAATTTTCCCTCTCTAGTAATGCTAAGAGAAGTTAAAGCTCTTGCCTATAGCCGGATGTTTTTCTAAGAGGCAGAATTTTTTTTTCATGGTATATATTTTTTAATATTTTTCCTCAGTTATATTCAAAACAAAAAATGGGTTTTTTTGAGTTTTAGATTCTCCCCTTTCTCCCTATTCACAATTAAGAAACCACAAATGAAGTTATGCAAAACATTTCCATAAAAGTCAAGTTATAAAAGAAAACAGATCTCCCACTCAAGTAAAACTAAAAATCCGAGAGAGAGAGAGAGAGAGAGAGAGAGAGAGAGAGAGAGAGAG
>JAJPUD010005592.1:28104-112314 GCA_023553655.1 Myrmecobius fasciatus
GAGAGAGAGAGAGAGAGAGAGAGAGAGAGAGAGAGAGAGAGAGGGAGGGAGAATGAGAATGTTTCAATCTGTAATCAGACACAGACAGTTTTTTTCCTGAGAGGCAGAAATTAAACCCAAGTCATTCATTCTCACTCCAAAACTGACATTCTGGCCATTATTTCAAGCTGCCTCTGTAAGACAAAGTAATTAATATAAATCTTGAGGTATATTTGTTTCCTCCTCACCTATTTGAGGCATCCACATTGTCTTCTCTTGGGTAACCCAAGTTGGATCACAAGTCAGAATAGGAAATGGACTATATCTTTATTTCCCCTCTAGCTCCATTGACATCATTTTCTACTTTTGACCAACTTCTTACTGAATCCCTCATCCCTCCTTCCAAGAGCCATTTTCAATCAAATCTCATGAAAGTATTGTTTGAAAGCCAATAAACTTACTTGATGTCTTTAAATCCATAACCTGGTTTACTACACTTTTTTTAATCCAGCTTCTTAGTCCTCCATCTCTTTCAAGATATCTTTGGGTAACTTTGGGTAAAACAATTTAGAGGAAGAAGGCATAGTTGGAGAATCCTAAATTTAGAGTTGTGGAAGAATCCCAGAGATCATCTAATATGACCTCCTAATGTCAGAAACTAGGAGAGTAGAATGGTTATGTGACTTGCCTAGTCAACAGGGGGTAAATAGAAGAGAAGATTTGAAATCAGGTCAACTAACTCCAAAGCCAGCACCTTTCCCACTACATTCAGATCACAAGTCAATAAGCATTTATTGAAGGAGTACTCTGTGCCTCTCCACTGTGATACATTGCCTCTCAGTGGAATATTCCTCTTTATTAATCAATTGCTTATATGTTACTTGATACCAATTCTGGGACACAAGAGCAGATTCAAAAAGAAGGTGCAGAGCTCCTTTGGTCCAGGATATGAGCCAAAGATCCTTGAAGCCCAAGAGTATTAATGGTACTTACTACACCATATAAACTGACTATTAACTTGTTGCCATTTTTCTTCAGCCCAAGCCACAGGAAGACATTTCTGGAACCTGTTAGGAATTAGACATGGGTAAAGATAGGTAAACACATGAAAAAATATAATGAGAAACACTTTTTTTTACTATTATTATTTTTATCAACACTATTATATTATATATTATTAATTTATACCATACAAATGTCACAAAAATTCCATGAGATGGAGATATTTATTTCATAATGAGCTTTTTTTTAAACATGATTTCAGTCATATTCTCCTTTTCAAGAAGCTTTGAAAGCTCCATTTCCTCTAGGATAATAACAACCTCCTCTGATTTTTCTCCTTCTCCTCCTTGCCTTATTATTCACCACACTTTATCATCCATCTATGTACCTTAACATAGAATGTTCCTGTGCTTGGAATGGATTAATTATCACCATCACCACCACCATTAAAGTCCCCCCCTTAGAATTGCTAACTCTTTATAGCTCAGCTCAAGAGCTCCATCCTATCTTGCCCAATTCCTTTCTTACCCCCCATCCAAAATGTTAAAATTACCCCCTTTTAAATTGTCTATACTTTGTATTTGAGTTTGTGTACAAATTTTGTTTTCTCTGGGAGAATATAAGTTCCTTGAAAGCAACACCAAGTACAGAATAAATACTGATAAATGTTTGTTGACTGATTGATTAATGAGCCAGATGTATATTGATAGTGAAGGCTCTAATCCTCTAGTGGACAATAGCATGGCAAAGGTCACATTTTTTAAGACATGGGAACACACAATCTTGCTTAGGATACACAAATGCCATGCATTAGCACTGTCTGGGACATTGGAGGAAGGGGTTGGAGTAGATGAGAGAATAATAAGGGAGTTATTTGTCCTTGAACTTTCTGGACCATTTTTTGTGCCAACCCCACAATCTACTGACAGAACTGGGATCATAATCAAGAACAAAATTACATTGTAAAAAGTTAAAACAGCATTTTTTTCTAAGAGGTTTTACTAATTTTGTTGAGACTGTAGAAGGTGGCACGTGAATAGATGAAAGGAAATTTGAAGGTGAAGAAAAAGGAAGAGACAATAAGTAGAAATCCACTGTTATTGTTAAAAACTGAAACATATATGTTGGTCCCTAAAACTCATTAGTTGGCAACACAAAAGTCTATTAACTTCCTCTGATATTATATGGAACAAAAACAAATGCATTCAAATATGCCCTCCCAAAGATATAAGAACAATTCTCATGAAGATCAAAAATATAGCTGTAGTAGAGTGTGCTGCTCTTGAGTCCTCCTCTGACACATACTGACTATATAACTCCAGGTGAGTAAGTCATATAACTTTTCAGTGCCTCAGCAATTCTTTTTTTTAAATTTTATTTGCATAACATATGTGTGGGTAATTCTTCAACATTAACCCTTACATAGCTTTCTGTTACAAATTTTCCCCCCAACTCCCCACCCCTCCCCTAGATGGCAGGATATCCACTACATGTTTATTATGTTAAAATACTTGATAAGTCGAATATATGTGTACATATTTCCAAACTTATCATTGTTGTGCAAGAAAAATCATATCTACACAAAAGACATATCAGATAAAGGAAACACAATGTAAACAAACATCAATCAAGAGTATGGGAATGTTATGTTGTGGTCCGCATTTCACATCCCTCTCTCTGGGTGTATATGGCTTTATTCAGTGAACAATTGGAAGTGGTTTGAAACGTTTCATTGTTGCAGAGAGCCATGCCCATCAGAATTGATCATCATATAGTATTGTTGTTGCCGTATATAATGATCTCCTGGTTCTGCTCATTTCACTCAGCATCAGTTCATGCAAGTCTCTCCAGGCCTCTCTGAACTCGTCCTGCTGGTAATTTCTTTTTTTTTAATTAAAGCTTTTTATTTGTATAACATATGTATGGGTAGTTCCCCAGCATTGATCTTTACAAAGCTTTCCATTACAAATTTTACCCCCAGTCCCCTCCCCTCCCCAAGTCCACTACATGTCAATAATATTGAAATACTTGACAAGTTGTGCAAGAAAAATCCTATCTACAAGAAAAAAAAAAAGAAAATCAGAGAAAGGCAACACAATGCAAGCAAACCTCAATAGAGAGCATGAAAATGTTATGTTGTGGTCCATATTTCATATCCCTCTCTCTGGGTGTATATGGTTTTCTTCAGTGAACAATTGGAACTGGTTTGAGACAATTCTTTGTTGCAGAGAGCCATGTCCATCAGAAGTGATCATCATGTAATCTTGTTGTTGCTGTGTATAATGATCTCCTGGTTCTGCTCGTTTCACTCAGCATCAGATCATGCAAGTATCTCCAGGCCTCTCTGAAATCATCCTGCTGGTCGTTTCTTACAGAGCTATAATATTCCATAACATTCATATACCATAATTTATTCAGCCACTCTCCAATTGATGGGCATCCCTTCAGTGTCCAGTTTCTAGCCACTACAAAAAGAGCTGCCACAAACATTCTTGCACATGTGGGGCCCTTTTCTCCCTTTATGATTTCTTTGGGATATAAGCCCAATAGAAATGCTGCTGGGTCAAAGGGTATGCATAGTTTGATAACTTTTTGAGCATAGCTCCAAATTGCTCTCCAAAATGGCTGTATCCGTTCACAGCTCCACAACAATGTATCAGTGTCCCAGTTTTCCCACATCCCCTCCAACATTCATCATTATCTTTTCCTGTCATTTTAGTCAATCTGACAGGTGTGTAGTGGTACCTCAGGGTTATCTTGATTTGCATTTCTCTGATCAATAGTGATTTGGAGCACCTTTTCATGTGACTATAAATAGTTTTAATTTCATCCTCTGAAAATTGTCTGTTCATATCCTTTGACCATTTATCGATTGGAGAATGGCTTGAATTTTTATAAATATGAGACAATTCTCTATATATTTTAGAAATGAGGCCTTTATCAGAACCTTTAAATGTAAAGATGATTTCCCAATTTATGCCTCAGCAATTCTTTAAGAAGCTGAGGATGAGTTAACAAATTTCATTAATGGAAGCAGTTTTCATACAGGACTTCCCTTCACTATTGAAATTATAGGTCCCTCTGGACATTCCTGCCAACACCCACACAGAGATAGAATGACCCTTTCTGTTCAAAACTATGATGATTTTTATGAGGAAACTTTCACTATTAATATGCTAGGAACCTGCTCTTCAACTCAAAGTTTTAGATTGTTGTCCCAGTGAGGGGTTAAGTGACCTGCCCAGAATCAGAAAGCCAGTATGAGTCAGTGGTGAAACTTGAACTCAGATCTTAATGATTTTTGAGGCTTGTTGTCTATTGACTTTGACAATGTTATATCTACCACATTGTCTCTATCTCTCACTCTCTTATTTTTATATTTCCCTTTATCTCTTTCATTCTCTATCATTTGCAGGTCTTTTATAGATTTTATATGTCAAGCCTTAAAAAAGGGTAAGGGTAATCTCATACACTGTTGATATCTTTCTATGTGCTAACACAGGGAGAACTTGATTTGAATCCTGCCTTAGATTGTTACTTGCTATGTAATAGCTCTTTGGACTTCAATTTCCTCATCTTTTAGATGAAGAGATTGAAATTGATGACCTATAAAATTTACTCCAGCTTTAACTCTACAATGCTATCATTCCATGAGTCTAAGACTCACCATATTTATGTTCTATGAAACCAACTATTGGGACAATTTTTTTGATGGAAAATGATATACGTTGAGTGTGATTAATTTGAAAATATAGTCAAAATCTCACCTCAAAGCTGGATAACACCAAATGTTATAAGCTTCCCATATTATTATAAGAAAAATATATTATGGTTATAAAAACTGTCAAATCCAAGTCAAGATTTCTAGACAAGGGACTACTTCATACTCACTGAATTACTCATACCAGTTATGGATAGGTCAGATTGACAAGATGCACTAGCACTAACTTAAAACTAGTTATAGGATTATCTTTCTGCTCTGAAGAACCAAGTAACTGGTACAACTTTGACCTAAGCAGCTATTTCTATCATCATCTTTCCAGAAACCTTATCCCTTCATCAACTGAACAAAAGAAAATTGATAAGACTATATTTGAAAAAAGTGTACTTTTGCAGTAATTGAACAAGATTAAGAGGTAGTTTTGTTTTAAGAGTAGAAAAAAAAGTTTTGAAATCCCTATATAATTAAGAATAAAACCACACATTCCTTTGCTGTCTTGAATACTTCTCTCTAAGTTTGAATCAAGATGACATTTCTTTAGATTGCTAGCTTAACATATAGGAATTATGTCTTCCAAAGAATTTACTTTTATACAATCCCTTTCTTTTAACCACTCACTTCTAGACAGACACACATTGTTAACTGACTACTAAAGCAGGGGCTTTCTGTTCAGTTCTTCCTATTATGTACTTATGAATCTCTAGAAATTACATTAACATTTGTGTGTATGTGTGGAATCAATATAACGCTTATCTCAGTCAAATACTTAATTTAGTTTGGATTTTGTTTTTTGTTTAAAATTGATTTGTTGGGTGGAAGTAATTACTGAAAATAATAGAGTGAATTTATTGATAAAAATGCAGTTGACTTCTTTTTGTCCTGATTCTGACTTGCTAGATTTACAAAGTGAGATTCAGAAATGGCAATTTCTACTAAAATACATCAGGTGGATAAATTTTCATGCAACTGTTTCTTGCTAAATCATATGTCCCTAAAGTTAAAAACCACATATATCCCCAAGTGAAGCTTGCCTTTGTGGTCTGAGGAAAATCTGATGCTATATTTAACTTTTAATAATTGATTTTCAGTTAAATAATTAATTTTCTTTGGTAATGATGAATGGCTTAAAATAAGGAAACACAAACCTTCAAAGAAATAAAGTTGAGAACCATTCAAAAAACAATAGAAAAGGGGTACTTGAGCAGGCTGCAACTTTATAAACAAAGAGTAACATAGAGAAAGTGATACAAATGATGTAATAAAAGAAATCTATGACTATAAAAGAAAAGATGAATTGTACATTGGAAGAAGAAGGGATAACTGAATGGATCACCACTGGCAACCTCTTAATATAAATAGAAAATCTCCAGTATATTGGTTGAGATCCCCATGTGTCAACATGAGGGATATGAATGAAGGCCTGAAGTCAGGAAAATATAACTTCATGAGTTCAAATCTAGTCTCAGACTAGACCCTGGACAAATAACTTAATTCTGCTTGCCTCAGTTTCTTTGTCTGTAAAATGAGTTGAAGAAGGAAATGGCAAACTACTTCGGTGTCTTTGTCAAGAAAACTCCAAATAAAATTACAAAGAGTTGGACATGACTGAAATGACTGAAAAACAACATGGATAATGGGCTGAGCCTTCATGAATGGGGTGCTATCTTTATTACTTCAGGGAATATCCACATATTTGAAATTACAAATCCATTGATGTATTGGTGTATCATCACGTAAATGAATGTTTTCACAATAGACTAGATGCAAGAAAGCAATGGCATAGGAACAATTCAGAAAAAAAAAATGATGCTGAACCTCAACAAAACAATTTCCTGAACACATCTTGCTTCTTCCCTTCCCCCACAGTATCTAACACTATGCTTCATATAATAGGCACTCAGTAAGTACTGAATTGGATTGGATTATAAACATTAACATATGCTGCATATCTGAAGAAACAACATGAAAATCCTAAGCATCTAAGAAACATTATTCAGAAGCTTTAGTCAAGCCTGTTTTCTTTTAAAAGTATAATAATTTTCTTGTTTTAGCTGTTCTAAATAAATTGGTTATGGCATACATAAGGCTCTATTGTTTCAATTCAAATAGTCACACAAATTGCAAAACTTAAAAGAATTCCTAAATTGTGTGGATTAGTATTTCATTGGAGCATCCAGAAATTAGGTACTGACTCTAGTGACAAATTTATTAAATATGCAATAGCCCAAATTCCAGGGGAAAAATGGGTGTAGCAGAGATGAGATAATAGTAATTCACTGTCTTGGGGTTGGCAACAAGGCATCTGCAAATAATTGCAATGTCAGAAACTATGGGCTTGATATTCTCTCTCTCTCTGCTCTTTCTCATATATCATTTGCTTGTTTCTGTTTGCTTTTTTATTTTAAATGGAAAAGCAAAGGGAAAGGATGAGAAACAGATGGGAAAATGTTTTGTGAGTTCCCTATTATAGAAGGTAAAGGGGAAAACAAAAACTTCTAGCATTTGACATTGCTAACCTCAAATTCTAGGTATTTTCCCATTCCTAGTCCTTCTGCTCCTCCTTCTTGTCTACAGGCCCTTTCTTTGACTAGCTTCTCTTCCACTGGGAATCTTCCTGGTTCTATTATTGGCTTCTCTCATTTCCATGCAGATGAGAGGCAATGTGGAATAGTTCCTTGAGAAATGACATCAGAGTTGAAAAGAGTGTCACCTCTTGCACAAATTGGCAGTGTGATTCTGGATAAGTCACTTAACTCCAAGTAGCTCCAGTGCTCTAACTGTAAGTTGCAGAAAAGGTGCCCATCTGCATTGGTGAAATGAATTTTCTCATCAGGGAGTTCTTATTACTATGCAGACAACTTCCCAATCCATTTTGCTACCCCTCTACCTCTCTACAATTCTATATTACCAATTGTCTGCTGGACACTGCCATGTTCTACCTAGATATGATAACTCCTCAAGCTTAATTAAAGTCATTGACTATCTCTAAAACTCTCTACCTCCTAACTTTTCCATTTTTGTTGCTCACATTATCTGGATAAACTCTACATTATCAAGGCTCAAAACCTTAAGAATCTTCTTTGATTCCTTTTTCTCACTTTTCCCTACATCCAAATAATTGCCAAATTCTACTAATTAGCCTCTTGAAATAACTTTCACATTTATCCCTTTGAGCTCCTCTCCTACCATCACTTTTATAGTATCCACCTTCTACCTTGAGGACCGCTACAATCTCTGAACTGGTTTCCCTGTCTAATCTCTCCTGTTTTCAGTCCACCCTTAATATAATTGCTGAAGAGACAATTTGAGATGATATAAGTTCTGGATATGGAGTCTCTGGAATTGGATTCAAATCTCAGCTTTGTGACATATTAATAACACAACTTTGAATAATCTTAGTTGTCCCAGCTGTCTTAGTTGTACAATAGAGTATTGGACTAGATGATATAGGTGGTTTCTTTGAATTTTAAAACCTATAAATCATGTTTAAATTGTATTTCTAATGCACAGATATGACCATGTCATTCCCCTGCTCAAAAAGATCAATGTTTTAGTAATTTCAGAAAAGTCTTGATTCCAATTTTCTTACTGAAATAAAGGCTTAAAATTTTAATTTCAGTCTTGTATTGGCATTCTTGTATAGTTGAAGGTCACAGAATATTCCTATCTCTAGTTAATAGAGAATATCACTCTGAAGGTGATGAAGTGTTCATGAAGGATGTGAACAGCTGCAATATGTTTCAAACAAGAGCTACAGAGATAGATGGACTTAGAGAAGACATCAAATAAATATATGATCAAAAGAACCATGGCAAGAGCAAAGAAGAAATCACTAATAGTGAGTCCTTGTGCATCCCTTGAATCTGCATAATGCCAGTCATTTATTCAATCATCAAGCATTGATTAAAGACTCATTTTGTGCCATATACCTTATAAAGTTCTGAGGATACACAGAAAGAGAAAAACTATGATTGTCTTCAAGGAGTTTACATTCAAATGGGAGAAACTATATGTAAATGATTATGTATAAATAAAATAATACAAAATTAATGGAAGGAAACAAGACAGTAAAAGTAAAAATAAGTCAAGGAAAGCCTTGAGTACATTGACTGCAACCCCTTTGATAACTTTGATCAGAGTTAATCCTGAACAGCTTATTGGAGGAAAAGGACAAAAATTACATTAGTTAGGCAGGCATAACTGGGTTGCCATCTGCATTGTGGGAAGAAATATTGACATCAATGAGCTCATAGATATATTTGAATATTTGAATATAATTGAATATAATATAATAATTACTTATCTGTAGTTCATCTTCATCCCACTAACATATAATAACAGAAAGTAAGAGATAACAAGAGGACTAAGGTTAATGATAATGTATAAATAAATCACAAAGATAAATCCATATCTTGTTATTCCTTTAGAAATGTGAAGAAGTTTCTTTGATGAATCTTCTTGGTCATGTCTTCCCTACATTTTTGTTTCATTACTAGTTTAAGTTTTCAGACTCTTTTGCTACTGACACTTGTGTGAGAAAGCATGTTCCAGTTTCAAAGATAATATTTTGTAGCTACTATTATTACTATGCTATCTTAGTAAATTATTCAACTTTGAGCTATCGACTAACTGACTATTAAAGGTATATGCACTCATGAGGATTTATGAATTATAATTTTAGAAGGGTGATTCCATAAAATGCCCTGCATCTAGGAGTAGTCAACTCGTTGCAGACCCAACCTGCAAACTTTCGAACCCACATTGGAAAGATATTCAAATAGAATGCTAAGTATGTATTTAGATAATCTCCTTGATTAGATTGTTAGCTCCTCTAGGATGTGGGATGTGTTATTTTTTCATCTTTGTGTTTCTAGTACCTAGCTCAGTGTCTTAGAGGAAATACTTGATAAATATTTGAATTTGTTTTGATTTTTCAGAAAACTATTTCAAAATAGTGGAAAGGAAACCATTAAACATTATTAGGTCCAGGGGAATTGTATTACAGGTGGATAAAGTCAGGTATGAAGAGAGGAACAGGCACTGAAAATAGAAAATGGGGTTGAGAGTTTGGGGAAATGTATGTTTGCATGGTCCACACAATCTGAAAATTGATGTTTGAGAAAAGGTTCTTGTGCTTCCCAAGGAACTTTTAGGCAGGACCAAATAAGCCTTCCAGAATAGCTCTTGACAAGAATAGACCATCCTTTACTGAAGTTATCCTAGTCTGAACCTGCATTCCTCTGAAGGAACTGCTTTCCCAGAATATACCTAATCTCTGTTTTGGATAGGTTGCTCCAAATGGCTGGAATGAACTAGAAGATAACTTTGTACAAGTCTGCTTCACTCAAAGCCCTTCTAGTGCCTCCTAGGGGAAGATGAAAATGACAACTACTTATTACTAGATAAAAAGCTTTTCAAGTCTTTAACATCAAAATCACCTCTCTACTTTCATTCATTCATTCATCAATAACCATTTATCAAGTATCCATTTTGTGCCAGACATCGTGCTTGAAGCTGGAATGCATAAAAATAACTAGTTTTTATCTTTGATAAGCTTACAATTGAATTTTCTCATTAGTGTACTCTTTTCTGAAACATGGAATTTTATCAAAATTTGTGTGTGTGTTCAAATGGGGAAGAAATAGGGTTTCTAGAGGTGAAAATGAGAATTTATCATTCTTTAAATATGCTTCAACTTTTTAAAAAAGTACTTTAAGTTATGGAAGAAGAAACTTAGAAAATTATATTGTTGTGACTTCCAAAAAAGAATAACTAATACTGGAAAATTGTGGTTGATTATTTTGGGGTGGGAGACTGTTAAGTGATTCAGTGAGTAAAAAAAAGAGGGTTATAGTAAATAAAAAAGGGGTTGGAGTCAATATTCATCTTTGAGAGTAAAAATCCAGCCTCATTTTTACTAGCTGTGTGACCCTGGCCAAATATCATTTAATCCTCTTTGCCTCAGTTTCCTCATCTGCAAAATGAACTGGAGAAACCAGAATTTCTGCCAAGAAAACACCAAATGGGGTCACAAAGTGTCAGATAAAAATGAAATGACTAAATAGCAACAAATTGGGGTGGGAAGGAGTCTGGAACTTTCATTCTCTTAATGTAGGAAACTCCTTCAGACAGTAAAGATCAGCAGTTGTGTTTGGCAACTTATAAAACAGTTGCCTGGGAAAAGGAAAGGACTGATTATTTCTTCATAGTCAGTGCTTGTTAGAGAAAGGGAATTGAACCCAGGTATTGCTGCTTAGGGTATCTAGGTGGCACAGTGGATAGAACTCCAGCTCTTAAATCAGGAAAACCTGAGTTAAATTCCAACCTTAGACACTTAATAGTTGTGTGATCCTGGGCAAGTCACTTAACCCCATTTGCCTCAGTCTCCTGATATGTAAAATAAGCTGAAGAAGGAAATGGCCACTCACTCCAATATCTTTGCCAAGAAAATCTGAAATAGGCTCACAAAGAGTTGGACACAGATAAAATGACTCAACAACAACAAAAATTTCCTGGCTTAAAGGCTTGATCTTTCTCCAATTTAACATGCTGTCTCTCAGTTGATGGATATCTTTTGAATAAAATTTACTTAAATAATGGCAGGGATAAAATCACTATCAAAGAGAAGAAAGAGAATATGTTCTTTTACCCTAGAATTGGTAAAAGGTCCCTGTTCTCCATGAAGGGAAATATTTTTAATTTGGAGGCAAATGCAATATTTAATGATATTCAGAAAAATAATTGAAATGGGACTGAAAAACAAAAACAGTAAACAGTACATTAAAAAGATGGAATAATAACAGAAACTCAGGATAATGATACAGCCAAGGAGCATTAATTGATATACTCAAGCACTCTAAGTTCCCAGAAGGAAAGAAATGATTTAAATGCAAATTATCATTACTACTACTTGTATTATTATAAATTCATGAAAATAAGACACCTCACTAGCTTAATGCATACATTAAGATGATTGAAATATTTATGAGACTTTTTTTCCAAAATATTCCATTGCCAATAATTCATCAAGCATGAAATGAAAGATAACTAAGAAGTTTAAATATTTCTTTAGTTCAAGAAAATGTATTTTGCACTTTCTATGCTTACTTACCTGTACAGGTCAGGGTTGTGACCGATCCAGAAATTTGCCATGAGCCCTGCTTAATGATTATATCCTGATGGCAGTTAAGATTGTCCAGACCAATGATCTCCAGACTGAAAATTCTGGGAAATTGAATAGGGAAATCTTGGGGAAGTAAAGGTTCTTTTTCTTTTTGTATTTATATTTGTATATTCCTCTGTTGCATTTTTAATAGAATCACAATCAAAAGTAGTAGTTGATAGAGGAATAAAGAGATTATCATATATCATCACAAGGGAAATAAAGTTGTATTATCTAGAGAAACCAATCATTTACAAATGATTTATTAATATAATTTTTATTTTCACCAATCACTAAGCAAAACATCATCCCCTTAAAAATATTCTCACACTTAAAAGTGTTTTAACATAAATTTAACATTTAAAGTTTTGAGTTCCAAATTCCTTCCTTCTCTCCCTGTTCTCCTCTTCCCCCAGAGACAGTGAATAGTCAGATATAGGTTATATATCTGCAGTCAGATTAAACATTTCCATATTAGTCATGTCGAACGAGATGACGAATAAAAACGTGAAGAATATAAAAAATAGCATGCTTCAGTTTATATTCAATCAATATCAGTTCTTTCTCTTGAGGTGGATGCTTTGTCATTAATCCTTTGGATTATCTTGGATCTCTGTATTACTGAGAATACCTAAGTTATTCACAATTTTTTATCCAGAAAAATTCCTGTTCCTGTGCATCACATTTTCCCAATTCTGGACATTTCACTATGCATCAGTTCATGTAAATTTTTCTAGGTTTTCTGAAATCATCCTGCTTTTCATTTCTTACAGCAAAATAAAAAAAAATTATAATTATAATCATATGCCATAGTTTGTTTAGCCATTCCTCATTTGATGGGCCTCCTTTGATTTACAATTCTTAGTCACTACAAAAAAAGAGCTGCTATGAATGTTTTTGAACAAATAGGTCCTTTTCCCACTTTCTTGAATGTCTTTGGGATATAGATATAGCAGTGGTATTGTTGGATCAAAGAGTAGATAGTTTTATGGCCCTTTGGGCATAATTCCAAATTACTCTCCAGAATGGAAATCAAGCATTTTAAAGAGCCTTTTAAAGTTATTATTTGTGACAAGAATGGAAACATTTGTGGCAAAATATGTCCTGATAGTAGGTGATTTGTATTTTGATGCTATGCCCAATAGAGCTAGGGTCTAGAAACAACTATTGCTAATTTTAAAGCCTTACTTAAAACTCAGTTGTTCTGGGGGCATTTTAAAACCAACTATACAACATTCAGATAAGTGGAATATATTCTGAGCCCAGAGCATGCTTTTTAAAATCATCTAAGTGTGACAATCTCATTCAAGAAATTTTTCTTGGGTTTCTACCTAAGTTTTTTTCATAGCCATATGAAATACTTAATTCCAAGGAAGTTGAGGTGTCAAAAATTATAGAAGAAAATATATGACTAATTAAAGACATTCAATGACAAGCCAAAAGTATGATGAGATTATTGAAGATGTTTTAGTGAGAAACAAACTGCAGTGCCAGGGAAGTTATTAGTCCTAAAAATCCAGTTAGAGTGGGGCAGGGAAAAGGATCATGTATTCCAATTGATAAAAAGAATCATAAATATTTTGTTAGTCCTATGATTTAATTGCTGTTGGAAGCCCCTGGCAGGGAAATTTTCTCTACTGATCCAGGTCAGTAATTTTTGGTTTTAGAGCTTTGCCTGGGGCACTGAGAAGTTAAACAACTTGACCAGGGTTACATAGCCAGTATATTCAAGAGGCAGTAATTGAAATCCACTTTTCCTGAGGTCAAGACTGACTCTCTCTATCCATTATCCCACACTGCTATGCATCATAAATTGAATGATAACAATTGGGGAAATTGAGTACCTTATTTAGTTTTTTTTGAAAATAATATAATTCCAGCTGTAGCTTCTTCAAAAAGTTAGTTAATTTTTTTAAAAAAAAATGTTAACTTCATTCATTTATCTATTTTTTAAGTTTAATTGGTACTATTTACTTTTTACATCATGGTCATTTCTTGATCTACTACCATCACTATCATCCTCCCTCTCCCACTTTGTCCTATACTTGGTGCTAAAGAAAACAGATAAGCAAAACAAGCAGACAAAACAATTGAGATTGACAGGTTATTTGACTTTCTCTTACCCATCATCTCATCTCTAGGACAGATTAGTCTGACTTTAGTTGACATTTATTGCTATTTTCCTGTATATTGTTTTAATTATTGTGTACATTTATTGTTCTGGTTCTGTGTACACCACTCTGCATCAATTTGTAATTGTTTTCTCATGTTTTTCTGAATTCCTCCCATTTACTTTTTCTACAAGTATCAATTAAATAATTTCCCAAGCCATGGGCATTCATTTCCCTCTTTCTTTGATTTTTTTGGGATATATAGTGGTGGTCAAAAGGGTAACTAACTGGTGCAATAGAGAGAGTGCAAGAATCTCAGATATTTGCCAGCTATGTGGCCCAGGACAAGTCACTTAATTCCATTTGCCTCAATTTCCTCATTAGTAAAATGAACTATAATCAAATGGCAAACCACTTTAATATGTTTGGCAAGAAGACTCCAGTGAGGTCATGACAAGTTGTATATTGCTGAAATCAACTGAACAATGACTAGGTGACCTCTTGGCTCCCTTCTCATCCAATTCCCAACCCTCCAATAATGTATTAGCACAAAGCAGTTCATTTTTTTTAAAAGAACAACAAATTAGAAAGTCAAAATGAGAATCTTTGTCCCCAAGTGATTTATTCTTAGAGCCACAAAAATTCATGAAGAACATCAACTCACTTGGGGAATAGTGTCAGTAGGAGTAGCCAGATGAATGAAAAAAAAAAAAGGTTGCATAAATGATCATGAAGATCACTTCAAATGGTGCAGTGAGAACAAACTGGAATTGAGAAATGTAAGAAATAATACAGTAGGAATCTGTTCAATAACCATAATAGTGATAATTATTCAAGAAGCTTGGTTAGATTCTGAGATTTACCAGTTCATTGGTGAGCATCTGCTTCAGAGTTTAAAATTTAAAGGCCACAATAAGCTACTTAATGGCTCACTGCCTGTAAACTAAGTTCTCTGTCCTAAAAAAAAATTGCCTAAGCATTTCTGACTGTAAAACAGTCAGATGCTTAACAGTTTATTGTTAATATGAAGTAAATTGGTGAGAAAGACTTCATAAGATCCTGTCTATCAAGAATTCATAGACTGATACTTCTAGAAAGTACCTTTAAACAGGGGTATGCTGGAGTCAACTCAAATCAGTTTTCAGTTTGAGCATTTATGTCTTGGAATTTACCCATTGCTATAAATCAAGGGTTTAGTTTATTGCTCTGCTGATAGTGTAGACTACAAGATAAGTCTTGGAGAAAATTTTGATAATGGAGATTAAATTTTAAAATGTGCTATGTGCCACACTAGATCTAAAACTATATTATAAAGTAGAAATCATCAAAACTATTTAGTATTGGCTAAGAAATAGAGAGAGAGATGGATCAGTGGAATAGATTAGGTACACAAGACACAGTGGTCAATGACTATGATAAATTATTGTTTGATAAATGTAAAGACTCCACTGCTAGGATAAGAATTCACTATTTGACAAAAGCTGTTGAGAAAACTGGAAAATAGTATAGCAGAAACTAGGCATAGATCAATATCTCACATCCTGTATCAAGATAAGATTGAAATAGGTACATGATATAGATATAAAGAATAATACCATAAGCAAATTAGGAGAGCAAGGAATAATTTACTTGTCAGATTTATGGAAAGGAACAAACTTAGGATCAAACAAAAGATAAAGAACATTGTAAAATGAAAAATGGATAATTTTTTTACATTGAATTAAACAGTTTTTGCACTATTAAAATCAATGCAACCAAGACTAGAAAGAAAGCAGAAAGCTGGGAAACAATCTTTATGGGCAGTGTTTCAAATAAAGTCCTCATTTCTCATATGTATGGAGAACTGAATCAAATTTATAAGAATCTAAAGTATCCCTCCATTGATAAATGGTCAAATGATGTGAAAAGGCTGTTTTCAAATAAAGAAACTGAAGCTAGCTATTGTCATATGAAAAAAAATGCTCTAAATCACTATTGGTTAGTGAAATGCAATTTAAAACAACTCTGACATACTACTCCACATCTATTAGATTAATTAATATGACAGGAAAAGAAAATGATAAATGTTGGAGAAGGTATGGGAAAATTGGGTCACTAATGCATTGTTAGTGGAGTTGTGAACTGATTCAACCATGGTGGAGAACAATTTAGAACAATGCCCAAAAGGTAATCAAGCTGTGCATATTCTTTGATCCAGCAATACCACTATTTGGTCTGTATGCCAAAGAGCTCATCAAAAAGGGAAAAGGACCTACATGTGTAAAAATATCCATTGCAGCTCTTTTTGTAATAGCAAAGAATTGGAAATTAAGAGAATGTCTGTCAACTGAGGAATGGTTAAGCGAGTTGTGGTATATGAATGTAATGGAATAATATTCTGCTAAAGAAGTGTTATGTAGGCAGATTTCAGAAAAAACTGAACTTACCTGAACTGATTTTGAGTAAAGGCAACAGAACCACAAGAATACTGTACACAATAAAAGCAACTTTGTATGATGATCAACTATGACAGACTTAATTCTTCTCAGCAATGTAATGATCCAAAATAATTCCAACAGGCTCAAGATGGAAAATGCTAGCCACATCCAGAGAAAGAACTATGGAGTCTGAATGCTAAGTGAAGCATATTATTTTCACTTTTTTTTTGTTTAAGGGTTTTTTGTGGGTTATCCCTTCTGTTTCTTTTTTCACAACATGACTAATATGTAAATATGTTTAACATGATTGTACATATATAATCTACATCAGATTGCTTGACATCTTGGGGAAGGGGGAATGAAGACAGGAAGGAAAAATTTGAAACTCAAAATCATATATAAAATGAATGTCGAAAACTCTCTTTACATGTAATTAGAAAAAATATTATTTACAAAAAAAGAAAAAAAATTCAACCTTAAAAAATGCAGCATATATACTTCCCCCTGCCCAGAGAACTAGTTGTTAAATATTTATTGTCACATCACTGCCTTGAGAAATCTAAGTCCAAACTCCTCATGTTTTGGATGAGGAAATTATGCACAAAAAGAGTATAATCAATTAATCATCAATCAAACAATAATTATTTGATTAAATATTTATTATTTAATGAGTACTTACTATGTACCAGGCACCATGCTAGGTGCTGAGGATGTTGGGGGGAGAGAAAGAGGGGAGGAGGGAGGGAGGGAGAAAGAGAGAGAAGAGAACAGAACAGAAAAGAAGAAAGAAGAGAAGAGGGAAAGAGAGGAGAGAAGAAAAAAGAGGAAAGGAGGAGAGGAGAAGGGAGAGGAGGGAAGGGTAAGAGAGGAGAGGAGAGAGGAGAGAGAGAGACAGACAGAGAGAAGGAAAAGAAAAAAAGAAACATTCCCTTCCTTCAAGTGCTTACTTTCTGTTGGGGAAACATTATATATAGAAGTAAACAGATATAATCTCCTTTGGAAACTCTGCCAAAAAGGCTTGAAAGGAGAGATGCATGTGGCTCTCTGCAGGCAAGTCCTTTCCCCACACAAGGTTTTAATGCTTTGTAACCTGAGGATGCAATACTTGTAAATCCTTTTAAAAGTTAAAGTTCCTGGAGATTGAGTGGATGCCCATCAGCTGGGGAATGGCTGACTAAGTTATAGTATATGATGATTTCAGAGAGGCCTGGAGACACTTAAATGAACTGATTCTGAGTGAAGGGAATAGAACCAAGGGAACATTGTACACAGCAACAAGAAGACTATGTGATAATAAACTGTGACAGACTTGGCTCTTTTCAGTTATGAGGTGATTCAAGCCAATTCCAATAGCCTTGTGATGGAGAGAGCCAATTGCATCCAGAAAGAGAACTGTTGGGACCGAGTATGTATCATAACATAGTATTTTTACCTTTTTTGTTGTTGTTTACTTGCTCTTTTTATTTTCTTTTCCTTTTTGATCTGATTTTTCTTGTGCAGCATGATAAATATGGAGATATAGAAGAACTACACATATTTAACATATATTGGGTTGTTTGCTGTCTAGGGAAGGGGGTGGGAGAAAGAAAGGGAGAAAAATTTGGAACATAAGGTTTTGCAAGGATGAATGCTGAAAACTATCTTTGCATATATTTTGAAAATAAAAAGCTATTATTAAAAATTGTTTTAAAATGTTAAAGTTTCCTCAGTCATCTACCACATGCAAGTCGGACTAATTTTTCTTAAAATATTTTAAAATCATTCTTATGATTTAATTGGTTTAGGGGCTAAGGCTTAAACCAATGACTTCCTATAAATTTAGATTCAAAAGTCAGTCTTCCACATAACCTGGAATTCCTCCTTCAGGCTTGATAGATGGCACCAGTAAATATGGCCATCACCAACCTGGGAATCTGTGCTCAATTGAATCTATGCTATATCCTTGTTGAATATTATTTTTATAATATGGTTGTCCTTTTGTTGGCTGCTGGATGGCCTACAATTTTATTCCATCTGGAACATGGCTCATTAGATCAGCCTCAATCAGGTATAGCTTACAGCCCCCTCCAAAGGCAGCATCCTAGACTCTCAGGTAAATGATAGTCTTCTTGGAGTTAGAGAGAATGAGCAAGGTTATGTGTCTTATTCTTTCTACCTTCGCCTGATTCTAAAACACTTTTTGGTTGAACTCCAAAAAACAGACTACAAATGAAAAATAAACAAAGCAAAATCAAAGCAAGTTCCATAGCAAGAATCAGGAATGGTCTCATTGAGGAGATTGTGCTTGAGCTAAGCTTTGAAGGAAGTTGGGAACTGTGAAAACTGGAAGTGAGGAGGGAGTACAAAGAATTGGAGATAAGAGAGGAAAGACAAGCCAGTTTTGCTGGAAAATAGAGCATGGTGGTCAGCAGTTTCTCTTAAGTCTGAAAAGGTAAGCTAAAGTACATAGGCAGAGGGCTTGAAATACCAGAGATATTACTATTACATCCTACAGGTGACAGGGATTACTGAAAATTTTCAGTTATGTTGATAGTTTTCCTAATATTGAACCTGCCCTGCATTCCTGCTATAAATTCCACCTGGTCATAGTATATTATGACCTATAATTTCCTTTTTCCATTTTTGGCTCTTCCTGGTTTAGATATCAGCACTAAGTTTGCATCATAAAAATAATTTAGTAGGACTCCACCAATTTTTCCAAATTGTTTATATGGCACCAGAATTGTTCTTTAAATGTTTGGTAGATGTGTAAATCCATCTAGCCCTGGAGATTTTTTTTCTTAGGGAGTTCATGATAGAGTTTCAATTTACTAAAGATTTTCAAGCTGGTCCTTCCGGGGGTGGAGCCATGGTGGCGGAGATCAGACAGGATTCTCTGTAACCTCCTCTAACCTCCCCTCAAACCAACAAAATATGAAGCCTCTAGACTGATTCTGAAGCAAAAAAATCCACAATATCCGGAGAGCAACGCGATTCTAGAAGAAGATACTCTGGAGGAACCTCAAAACAGGTCTGTTTTAATGGGGCAGGGGGTGGCCTGCTAAACCCAGACTGCAGCACAGGGAGACCGGGGCAGGGAGCTGGAGCAGGGAGCTGGAACAGGAGTCAGAACAGGAGTGGGAGCGTTGTGCTTTTCACACACCTGGGAGTCTTCTGCGAGCCTCTTGGAACAATTTGTCCTGATTGTGGGCAGGTGGTTTGGAGGGCTTTGGAGGGGGATAGATTGTGAACCACTGAACCCCTGATGAGCATCGTAACTAGCTGCCATTACACAGCACCTTAAAGCAATCAATCAAACAACAGGTCTGATAAGCACCAGAAATAATTCAATCAGCGGAGCTGCCCAGCCCTGACATAATTCAATCAGCAGAACTGCCCAGTTCCTGAAATAACTCAATCAGCAGAACTGCCCCAGGGCAAATTAAAGCAGCTGTCCCACCTTTGCCCTAAACAGACCTCACACCTTTAAAAAAAAATGAATAAAAAACCAAAAAGAGCTCTCACCATAGACAACTTTTATGGAGAGAGGGAAGAACAGACCTCAAATCCTGAGGCCCCTAAAGGTAAAGCAACTCCAGAAAAAGCCCCAAAGAGAGACATAAATTGGTCTTCATGTCACAAGGCTCTCTTTGAAGATTGCATAAAAAATCTTAAAAGAGAGTTAGAAGAAACATGGGGAAATGAAATGAGATCACTGCAAAATAAAATAGAAAAAATGGAAAAAGAATGCAGTGAACAAAAAAATGTAATTGGTCAATTGCAAAAGGAACTAAAAACAGTAACTGAAGAAAATAAAACATTAAAAATTAGAATCGAACAATTGGAAATTAATGACTCATCAAGACTTCAAGAATCAGTTGAACAAAAACAAAAAAATGAAAAGATAGAGAAAAACATGAAATATCTCCTAGGAAAAACAACTGACCTGGAAAATAGATCTAGGAGAGACAATCTAAGGATTATAGGGCTTCCTGAAAGCCATGATGAAAAAAAGAACCTGGACACTATATTCCAGGAAATCATAAAAGAAAACTGCCCTGATATTTTACACCCAGAAGGCAAAATACTCCTTGAAACAATCCACCGATCACCTCCTGAAAGAAACCCAAAAATTAAGTCCCCCAGAAATATCGTGGCTAAATTCCAGAACTATCATACCAAGGAAAAGATATTACAAGAAGCCAGAAAGAAACAATTTAAATATCGGGGAGCTACAATTAGGATCACACAGGACCTAGCAGCTTCTACTTTGAAGGATCGAAGGGCCTGGAATCAGATATTCAGAAGGGCAAAGGAACTTGGATTACAGCCAAGAATAAGTTACCCAGCTAGAATGAGCATTATCTTCCAGGGAAGAAGATGGTCTTTCAATGATATAGGAGAATTTCACCTATTTCTACTGAAAAGACCAGAACTGAACAAAAAATTTGATCTACAAACACAGAACACAAGAGAAACATAAAAAGGTAACAAGAAAAAATAACTCTTGAGAACTATATTTATGTTATAGATACTTATAGAACGAGGGTTGATTTTATGAATTGATTATTACATTATGATTATGATATGATTACTGTGATTTTATGATTATTATCATATGATTACTGTGATTTTATGATTATTATTATATGTTTATTATGATTTTATGAATCTTATGATATGATAAACTGAAAAAGAAATTAGAGGTAGAAAAGGGATAACACTGGAAGAAGAGGAAAAGGAGGTAAAATAAGGGAAATTACATCACATGTAGAGGCAAAGAAAACCTATAATGATTGAGGGGAGAAAAGGGAGGGGAATGAGAATTGGGTTAATCTCCATCTCATCAGATTTGGCTCAGAGGGAATAATAGACGTACTTATAAGGAAACTGGAGGGAAAGGGGGGGAAAAGGGGGTGGGTGGGGCTCTAAAGGGGAAGGATTGTTTGAGGGAAGTGGTTTTCAAAAGCAAAATAGTAGGGAGGAGGGAAAGGGGATAAGAAAGAGAAAAGCATAAGCTAGGGTAAATAAGATGACAGGAAATACAGAATTAGTTATTTTAACTGTGAATGTGAATGGAATGAACTCTCCCTTAAAGCAGAAGCAGATAGCAGAGTGGATTAAAAACCAGAATCCAACAATATGTTGTATACAAGAAACACATCTAAAACATAGAGATACATATAGGGTGAAGGTAAAAGGCTGGAGCAGAATCTATTATGCTTCAGGTGAACAAAAAAAAGCAGGGGTAGCAATCCTGATCTCAGACCAAGTAAAAGCAAAGATAGACTTAATTAAAAGAGACAAAGAAGGAAATTATATCTTCCTAAAGGGTACCATAGATGATGAAGCAATATCAATACTAAACATATATGCACCAAGTGGTATAGCATGGAAATTCCTAGAGGAAAAGTTCAGAGAGATGCAAGAAGAAATAGACAGCAAAACTATAATAGTGGGAGATCTCAACCTCCCTCTCTCAGAACTTGATAAATCAAACCACAAAATAAATAAGAAAGAAGTTAAGGAGGTAAACAAAATGTTAGAAAAGTTAGGTATGATAGATCTTTGGAGGAAATTAAATGGAGACAGAAAGGAGTTTACTTTTTTCTCAGCAGTCCATGGAACTTATACAAAAATTGACCATGTGCTAGGACACAAAAACCTCAAAATCAAATGCAGGAAGGCAGAAATAATAAATGCATTTTTTTCAGATCATGACGGAATAAAAATCACATGCAATATAAGGCCAGGAGAAAATAGACCAAAAACCAATTGGAAACTAAATAATTTTATCCTAAAGAATGAATGGGTGAAACAGCAAATTACAGACACAATTACTAATTTCATTCAAGAGAATGACAATAATGAGACCACATACCAAAATTTGTGGGATACAGCCAAAGCGGTAATAAGGGGAAATTTTATATCTCTAGATGCTTATTTGCATAAAATAGAAAAAAAGAAAATCAATGAATTGGGCTTGCAACTAAAAAAGCTAGAGAAAGAACAAATTAAAACCCCCCAATCAAATACCAAACTTGAAATCCTAAAAATAAAAGGAGAGATTAGTAAAATTGAAAGTAAAAAAACTATTGAATTAATAAATAAAACTAAAAGTTGGTTCTATGAAAAAACCAACAAAATAGATAAACCTCTAGTTAATTTAATTAGAAAAAGGAAAGAGGAAAATCAAATTGTTAGTCTCAAAAATGAAAAGGGAGAACTTTCCACCAATGAAGAGGAAATTAGAGCAATAATCAGGAGTTACTTTGCCCAACTGTATGCCAATAAATTTGATAACCTAAGTGAAATGGAGGAATATCTACAAAAATATAGATTGCCCAGATTAACAGAAGAGGAAATAAATTACTTAAATAGTCCCATTTCAGAAAAAGAAATAGAACAAGTCATTAATCAACTCCCTAAGAAAAAATCCCCAGGACCAGATGGATTTACATGTGAATTCTACCAAACATTTAAAGAACAGTTAACTCCAATATTATATAAACTATTCGAAAAAATAGGAAATGAAGGACTCCTACCAAACTCTTTTTATGATACAGACATGGTACTGATACCTAAACCAGGTAAAACAAAAACAGAGAAAGAAAATTATAGACCAATCTCCTTAATGAATATTGATGCAAAAATCTTAAATAAAATATTAGCAAAGAGATTACAGAAAATCATTCCTAGAATAATACACCATGACCAAGTAGGATTTATACCAGGAATGCAGGGATGGTTCAATATTAGGAAAACTATTAACATAATTGACTATATTAATAACCAAACTAACAAAAACCATATGATAATCTCAATAGATGCAGAAAAAGCATTTGATAAAATTCAACATCCATTCCTATTAAAAACATTAGAGAGTATAGGAATTAATGGACTTTTCCTTAAAATAGTCGGTAGCATCTATTTAAAACCATCAGCTCGCATCATATGTAATGGTGATAAACTGGAACCATTCCCAATAAGATCAGGGGTGAAACAAGGTTGTCCACTATCACCATTACTGTTCAATATTGTATTAGAAATGCTAGCCTTGGCAATAAGACAAGAAAAAGAGATTAAAGGAATTAGAGTAGGTCATGAGGAAACCAAATTATCACTGTTTGCAGATGATATGATGGTCTACTTAGAGAACCCTAGAGAATCAACTAAAAAACTATTAGAATTAATCCACAACTTTAGCAAAGTTGCAGGATACAAAATAAATCCACATAAATCATCAGCATTTTTATACATCACCAACAAAATGCAACAGCAAGAGATACAAAGAGAAATTCCATTCAAAATAACTATCGATAGTATAAAATATTTGGGAATATATCTGCCAAGGGAAAGTCAGGATCTATATGAGCAAAACTACAAAACACTCTCCACACAAATAAAGTCAGATCTAAACAATTGGAAAAACATCAAGTGCTCTTGGATAGGTCGAGCGAATATAATAAAGATGGCAATACTACCTAAACTAATCTATCTATTTAGTGCTATACCAATCAAACTCCCAAGAGATTATTTAACTGAACTAGAAAAAATAACGACAAAATTCATCTGGAAAAACAAAAGGTCAAGAATTTCAAGGGAATTAATGAAAAAAAATGCAAATGAGGGTGGCCTAGCTGCACCAGATCTAAAACTATATTATAAAGCAGTGGTCACCAAAACCATTTGGTACTGGATAAGAAATAGAGTAGTGGATCAGTGGAATAGGTTAGGTTCACAGAACAAAATACTCAATGACAATTGTAATCTAGTGTTCGATAAACCCAAAGACCCCAGTTTTTGGGATAAAAACTCACTATTTGACAAAAACTGCTGGGATAATTGGAAACTAGTCTGGAAGAAATTAGGCATTGACCCACACCTAACACCATATACCAAGATAAGGTCAAAATGGATTCATGATCTAGGCATAAAGAATGATATTATAAACAAATTAGAACAATGTAGGATGGTTTACCTCTCAGACCTGTGGAGGGGGAAGGAATTTGTGACCAAAGAAGAACTAGAGGTCATCATTAATCACAAAATAGATAAGTTTGACTATATCAAGTTGAAAAGTTTTTGTACAAACAAAATGAATGCAGACAAGATTAGAAGGGTAGCAGTAAACTGGGAAAATATTTTTACATCCAAAGGTTCTGATAAAGGCCTCATTTCTAAAATATATAGAGAATTGACTCAAATATATAAGAATTCAAGCCATTCTCCAATAGACAAATGGTCAAAAGATATGAACAGACAATTTTCAGACGAAGAAATCGAAACTATTTCCGGTCACATGAAAAGGTGCTCCAAGTCACTATTGATCAGAGAAATGCAAATTAAGACAACTCTGAGATACCACTACACACCTGTCAGATTGGCTAAAATGACAGGAAATGATAATGATAGCTGTTGGAGGGGATGTGGGAAAACTGGGACACTGATACATTGTTGGTGGAACTGTGAACGGATCCAACCATTCTGGAGAGCAATTTGGAGCTATGCTCAAAGAGTTATCAAACAGTGCATACCCTTTGACCCAGCAGTGTTTCTACTGGGCCTATATCCCAAAGAGATTTTTAAGGAGGGAAAGGGACCCACATGTGCAAAAATGTTTGTGGCAGCCCTTTTTGTAGTGGCAAGAAACTGGAAATTGAAAAGATGCCCATCAATTGGAGAATGGCTGAATAAATTATGGTATATGAATGTTATGGAATATTATTGTTCTGTAAGAAATGACCAACAGGAGGATTTCAGAGAGGATTGGAGAGACTTGCATGAACTGATGCTGAGTGAAATCAGCAGAACCAGGAGAACATTATACACAGCAACAGGACTATACGATGATCAATTTTGATGGACATGGTTCTCTTCAACAATGATGTGATTCAAACCAGTTGTTCTGCGATGAAGATAGTCATATACATCCAGAGAGAGGCCTGTGGGAACTGAGAGTGAACCACAACACAGCATTTTAACGCTTTCTGTGAATATTTCCATGCATTCTGTTTTCCTTCTTAGGTTGTTTTTTTTCTCTTCTTCTCTTTCTAGATCTGATGTTTCTTGTGCAGTAAGATAACTGTATAGATATGTATACATGTATTGTACTTGTCATATAATTTATCCTATCTAGCATGTATTAGATTACCTGTCATCTAGGGGTGGGGGGAGGGGGGAGGGAAAGGAAAAGCTTGGGAAAAAAAAGTTTTTTTGCAAAGGTCAATGTTGAAAAGTCACTCATATGTTTTGCAAATAAAAAGCTTTATTAAAAAAAAAAAAAAAAAAAAAAGATTTTCAAGCTGATCAGACCTGTGATTTAGACACTTGCTTTAGGAATATCATCTGAGCAACAATGAGGAGTATGTATTAGAGAGGGAGAATCTTGAGGAATTGAGAAATCCTGAACCAGGGCAGTGGCTGTTTGACCAGAAAGACTATGACAAATGTAAAAAAAATGATATAGAAGCAAAATTGACAAGATTTGCAAACTAATTGTGTGAAGCAGGGGATGTAAAGCTGAGAAATAGTGAAGAATTGAGGATGATTATGAGGTCACAAAACTGAGTTACAATAAAAGATGCTGGTGCTCTCAACAGAAAAAGCAAATTAGGGGGCAGCTAGTTGGCACAGTGGATAGAGCACCAGCCCTGAAGTCAGGAGGACCTGAGTTCAAATCTTGTCTCAGACACAAAACAGCTGTGTGACCCTGGGCAAGTCACTTAACCCCAATTGCCTCAGCAAAAAAAAAAAAAAAAAGCAAATTAGGAAGGGGGAGAGGTTTTGGGGAAAAGGTAGAGCTCAGGTATACATATGCATATAATATATTTGTACATTTGTGAACCAAATATACAGTTATTATGTGTATTTATGTTTACACATATATGGCAAGCTTGGTGGTGCAATGGCTAAAGCACCAAACTCAGAGTAAGAAAGACTCATTTTTGAGAGTTCAAATCTGATCTCAGATACTTACTAGTTGTATGATCCTGTGAGAGTCAGATTCCTTATATGAAAAATGAGCTGGAGAAGGAAATGGCAAATAACTTTAGTACCTTTGCCAAGAAAACTCCAAATGGGGTCACAAAGAGTTGAACACAACTGAAACAAGTGAACAACAATACATACATATATAAACACATACATATATCCATATATATGTACACATATAGGAATCATCAGCACAGAGATGATAATTTAATCTATGGGAACATAGTAAACTATGCCCAGAGAGAGGGTATAGACAAAGAAATCCAGGATAGAACAAAGCCCCACACATGTGTACATGAGGTAGTGATTAATATAGTGAGAATTAGAACTACTATTTCTGACTCCTAATCCTGTGGTCTTCCCAGTATAGCCTACTAAACACAGTACTACTTATTTTACCATAATGACCTGAACATACCAATTTTCTTTTCTCTTTTCCTTTCATTACTGTACCTAACTTCTTAGTCTTTCCTGCCATTCTTCATAATTTTTGCAGAATGCTTCTTTCTTAAATTTAAAAGGTTCATAGAATGGCATTGATAGAAGCCTTTGGGAAGAAGTAGTGAAATGCTGACATTATAAATCAAAAAATAAAATGAATACTGAGGGCTTTTGCATAGAACAGCAAAAAACAAAACAAAATTATTTTAAGCCTTGAGAAGTACTTTAAGATAAGTACTTAAAGGCATTCCAGAAAATATGTGTAACTTGATATAAGTAACTCAGGGTAAGCAACACATGAAAAACAAATGTACCAGTGCATATTTTCAGAGTAAAAAAGGAAAAAAAGTAATAAGAATTACTTATAGAGAGCACAAAAATTCATTCAGTGTTTCTACTCAACCTTCAGTAGCTCTTCTAAGCCCAAGAAAAAACAATTAAGAACATTAAAGCTAATAACTTTCCATTCTTAATAATAACTGATAAAATTCACTTCAACATCTCCATTAGGAAAGAAATGTGTTTTGAAAAAGCTCTTTTAGTAATATTAAACTTATAGTAGCCAGTATAGTTGAAACTTTACCAAACTTTTGGTGTGTTGCATGTGTAAGATCAATATGGAGTCAGAAATAAGAAAACCATGGGAATTCAGATAAAGACATAGGAAAAGTAGGAAGGAAAAAGTTTTCTAAAGAAAGAAAAAGGAAGAACTGGATTTCTTGGAAAACTAAGTACTTATCCATGGGCTAAACCATCTTCTCTTAGATGAATCTATATCCAACAATAATACCCTGTTTCCAAAGTCTGCCCAAGGGCACACAATCTAATTTAGCAGAAATGTAGTTTTTCAACTAACAAAGGACCCAAAGGTTAAGAGGTACAATCCAAACTGCATCCGGATCTCTTAGAGACCCCCTTTTACAAAGTTTCATTGTATATACAGTAGCCTGCCTCCCTCCTCACCCCCAAATTTTAAGGATAAACAACACTTTAAGGGGCAGTGAACTAATTCTGCCCTAGTATAAGCCCTTCTCAGAGGATATTCAATTTGATGAGTTCAGATGAAGACTTCTTTTAGGAAACTCCCAGAGAGTTCACAAATAAGACTTGTAAGTGATTGAAAATGGAATTCAGAAAACCCAAACCTTGAAGGGCTTATGTAACAAAATAGCTCATGCTTGGCTTCATCTTTCAAAATTTTACATCAATTTTTGTGCAATATTGATTGACTAGTTGTACAATGTAAACCAGTTTTTAGTTCAAACTAGTTTCTGGGTCTTCACTAATTATAGAGACTCGTTTTTGAATAATCTTCCTGGAACTTTTACTAATAGATCTGAGTAGAAATGCCCCTAATATTTTGTGCTTGAATTCTCCTTCCATCCAATTTGGACAAATTTCCTTCTTTTCCCCAGGTTTGTGGCATATTAATCTCCTATACTCACTCTATATTCCAGACTAATTGACCTTTTTTGTTGTTCATAACATGCAACAAAATAGTTATGTGGTAAAGTGGATATAATGCTAAATCTGAAGTCAGGAAAACTTGAATTCAAATCCTCCCTTAAACACTAGCTGTTTAAGCCTGGTGGGAAAATTACTTAAACTCTCCCAGTCTTGGTATACTCAATTATAAAGGATGAAGAGAAAGAGCCAGTGGCCTGGAAAATAATTTTGGCTATTTATCTGCAGAGGCTCACCCCACCTCCCACGCCATGTCTGCTATGCATTCCTTTCCTTAGTTTCCTTTGCAACTGTTTTAAAGCTCTAATTTACTACTTCATTACCTCTGTACATGTGACTCTTCATGACATCGTGGATACCAGGCCCTTCTAGTTTGAGGAGTTCATTTTCTAATGTTATGTCTTTTTTTTCTTTTTTGTTTTCTAAAGCTTAGGGTTTTTTGTTTATTTTTTATTTTTGGCAAAAATATGGAGTGGTTTGCCATTGATTTCCCCAGTATATGCAATCAGAGGTTAAGTTAAATTCTGATCTTTCTAACTCTAGGCCCAGTACTCTATCTATTATGTCACCTACCTACCCCAGCACTCAGTATAGTACTTAATAAGTTCTCATTGAATTAAATTTATTACACCATTTTTCAGATTACCTATAATTTATAATTATATCTTTTACAGTTGTATGAGTCTTCCAATTATAATTATGGGGTGCATGATAATGGAACAGCATGGAATGTGAGTGCTAGACTTGGAGTCTAGAAGACTTGAATTTGAAGCTCACCTTTAGCCTAAGCTATATGATCCTGGACATATCACTTGGTCTTATTTTTCACTTCTGTAAAACAAATGAATTGATCTATGGTTCTACTTAACTAGGTTCTCAGATAATAGATTAATTATTTCTGTTTTGTTCTTGAGTTATTATAACATAATATCATGGAGAGCTTACTTAGGGGGAGGGAACTTTGGGGGAAAAGGATAGAATAAACATGGAAGAGGTTTCTTCAACTGCTTTTATGAAAAGAGGTGCTATCACCCTGTATCTTTTCATTTTGGTTCAGAATCACAAAATCTGACCTCCGCTACTTTCCTAGCTTAATTTCATTATCACCCCTAACTGTGCCACCTCCATGAGCTTGCACTTGCAATCTAAAATTCTCGTCCTTGGTCATAATTTTAAATTCTTTTACTTATTTCTGCTTGAATCCTCCTAAATCTATTATTAAAACCAAAATGTTTATTGATACTTTTCTATGTCACAATTAATATTCCTATTCTCTCCTACTCCCCCTGTGCCCACATAGAATTAAAGTTTTCCTTTTTTTAAGTCTTCCTTTTAAAAAAGAAAGTTTTAAATTCATACATGGAGAACCTTCTCTATGTTTTCTTATGATAAGCCTCAAGTAAGACATATGGGACCTGAGGAGAGTCTCATTGTGCCCACACCCCCATCATTACCATTTCCCAATGCTTTTGTGAAGGAGAATTTAAAAAAAAAAGTACTAAGACAGAAAAGAAATCACAAAATATGAAGCTTAAGGGAAACGAAGGAAGGGAGTTGGAGTAATGCCATTCAGATTGCTTCGGTGGCCCAGATTATAGAACATATGTAGTCTGATTATATAGAACCTCAAGGCTCCAGAAGATCCATGAGCTCCAGAAAGTATGAGCTATGTGCACTCTTCATGTGTAAAGTGGATACAGGTTTATCCTTATCCTTCTACCATCTCAGGATGAGACCATAGAGATGGAATCAATTATGAGCTCAGTCCAGGTGTGGCTGGCAATGCGATAATGAAGTATTTGATGACCTGGATTTCAGTGGGATTTCTGCCCACCACTCCTTAATGTTTGGAAGAAGCTGTTACCACACTGGTACCATGTTCAATTAAGAAAGGATTCTAGAATGTGAGGTCTCTTATCAACTTGTTCTGCTCCAGTCCAATATTTGGAAAAGTTCTACCTCCTGTTCCTTTATTCTTGTGATTTAGGGTTGCCATCTTTGAAAGCAGAAATTCTTTGTCTTGTTCCTTACACTCTCATCCCTATGATTCTCAGTCCTTCATGCACAATGTGTTTTTTGAGACTGTGAAAGGGTAAAGGATTTGTCTTTGTGATAAATTAAAATAAGACTCCATATTTGACTCCAAATGGTCATTCCAAGGTGTAGCCACTGAATGCCATATATAGTAGTTGCTAAGATGTAGAGTCACAGGACATGATGTTGAACACTGGCTTTGCTGCTTTGTAATTTTAAGTAAGTCAGCTCAACTCTCTGGGCTTCAGGTTTTATATCTATAATACAAGAGCATTACATTCAGTGGCCACTAAGGTCCTTCTGTGGAGGCATGCTCTGAGCTTTGTGAGAGAGCTAGATTATTAAATTTTCACTGTGAGCATTTACACCTTGGAAATCAACAAACACTTTGAATCAGGGCTTGCTTTATTGTTTTACTGATTTTCTAGATGTAATACAGTAATGGAGAAAATGTTAGTGATACGAATTGAATTTAAAGCGTATTGTGGCCTTGGAGTTCAAATGAGTTCAAATATGGCAGCAGACACTTAATAGGTGTGTGACCCTGGGCAAGTCACTTAACCCCAATTGCCTCAAAAAAAAGTGTTTTGTGGTATGTTGTTGTTTCTCCACCACCCCCCTTTCCTCCCCCAGAGCCAGTTGTTAAACATTTACCTGCAGGCCCCTGTCCCTTTTTAAATTGTAAAATCTTTGACCCTAAGAAATAGGAAAATATTTTTGTGACTTAAATCTTCTTCAATGCATCAAAAACCAATTTACAAGCTATCATTAGAAAAGAGAAATGAAAAGTTTTGAGATTAGCTCAGTGCCAACATAACATTTTCATGCTCTTGATTGATGTCTGCTTGCATTGTGTTTCTTTTCTCTGATTTTTTTCTTGTAGATACGATTTTTCTTGCACAACAATGATAAGTGTGGAAATATGTATACATATATTCGATTTGTCAAGTATTTTAACATAATTAACATGTAGTGGATTTCCTGCCATGTAGGGGAGGGGTGGGGACTAGGAGGAAAAATTTGTAACAGAAAGCATTGTAAGGGTCAATGTTGAAGAATTAGCCATACATATGTTTTGCAAATAAAAAGTTTTAATAAAAAAGTAAAAAAATTAAAAAATTAAAAAAAGAGATTAGCTCAGTGCCTAAGGGCTTATATCTTTTTCTCTTTCCCAAAGCTGATTGAAAGAACTATCTTAAAAGACTTCCTTGTTTGTGTTATTTTTATATAATATTTGTTATGTATTTGGTGCATTGGAATTCTTGCTTCCTCAATATAACATTAACAATGGAAAGAAGTAATATGTAATGTCTTTCTAATTAGATGACTTTTAGCAATGACATTTTAATGGTATCATTTTTAATAATAATATTCTATTTGCATGTAATGTCTTTTACTTTGTATTACTTATGGTTATTAAAATAGTGTTTTAAAGAAGCATTTTATATTATCTAGAATTTATTTTATTTGCAAAGTAACATCAATTAACATTACATTGAAAATAAACAACCTTTATCCACTATAAAGCAATAATTTATTTCTATTAATAAGGGACCAAAGCAAATTTTTCAAATAGCAACTGTGAAAGCTGTAGCTGATGTAATGCTTTCTTTGAGCTAACTTGCTGGTAGGAGAGAGAGACAGACAGACAGAACAGACAGAGACAGAGACAGAGAGAGACAGAGAGAGAAAGAGAGAGACACAGAGAGAGAGACAAAGAGAGACAGAGAGAAATAGAGGCAGAAAGAGATAAACAGAAAGAGACAGAGGAAAGAGAAAAAGGAGAAAAAGAGAGAGACAGAGATTGAAACTGACCAGCACAGTTCCTCTAAAGAAGTCACTGGGCATAGGTTTGAATAAATTGGATAAAGAATCTGAGCATATAAAATTTTGCTTTTCCAGTTCTGATGCAAGGGGCACCAAATACATGCTATGATTATTGATCTCCTCCTGCCACAAGAATAACAATCAGACACACCAGAGAAATCAATACCAACTGCTTAACTATGCCAAAGTATTTGAGATACATAAAACAGTGGGCTAGTTGCAAAAAATATACTGATATGGTGCATGAAAATAGCTGTTCTTAACCAGAGATATTAGCCCTGTGACTTCCCAGTGTGATCTATAAAAATATTGGTGATTTAACTTCTGTCATTTCATTTTCTTATTTAATTCTAGGGATGATAAAGAGAATTTTTAGAGGTGGAGTCCTGATGATAAAGAAAGAATTTTTTATACTTAAAAAAAGACACCATTTAGAAATGGTTAGTTCAATATCTTCTGGTATTTTTCCGAAAATGTTCTGTCAGAGGTGATCTGGCTATTTCTGGTGTGGCAGCTTGATAGAAGTTAGGTAACCGGATGTCATAGCGATGGCCTTTTCCCATATGCACCCTGTCATTCAAGGCATAGAGTTTGTCAGCAATATCACTGCCAATTAAAACAGAAAACAGGCGGGAGATGAAACGATGCTGAGCAAAGAGCAAATACAGTTTCTTTCGCCTCCAAGCCACATACCGACAATCTGTCTCTGCTGTGAGGGTTACCTGCAAAACATAAGACCATGAACAAATATGTTAAAGGAATCAAATACAAATACAGACAGCCTCTTTGTGGATTGCATTTGGATGGGTTTTGTTAATTTCAGAAAAAAAAAACTATGCTATCATTTTATTCCTTCTATTCTTCATTTAATTTCCTTTTAAATTTCAGAATAGAATTTGGTAAGCTATAACATATTCCAAAATGTGTGTGTGTGTGTGTATGTGTGTGCACAGGGGGAGTGTAGTTATGAATTCTTAAGTATCCAAAATGACCACAGCTACTGAGAATTTATTAAGATGTCTTGTGTTTTGGAAGCTTCTGGCCCTTGTGTGATTTAAAACCATGGATGCCAACCCCTAGGCTACAGAATTATTAGCCTATTAATTCTCATGAGAATCCATAAATAAGCAAATACACCTTCCCTATACTGAATACATTATATCCTATATTTTTCAAATATATGTAGATGTTATTAAGATTGATAAAACACAAATTTATTTAACATTACTGAATCCATCTTATATTTCCTATCATTATATATATGCATATATATATATACACATACATACACATAATTTTCAATTAGTAGATTCTAACAATATAACTATCTTATGGGAAGGAGCAATTTGTGAAATTTAGAATTAAAAGTCTTGTTAAATAAAATGTATTATGTTACTAAAACAACTAATATAATTTGGAATCGTGTAATTAAGACTGAAAATAATGAGAAATATAAATATAGAAAGATCTTTATGAAGTAAGACAAAGTGAAAAACGGAAACTCTGAATATAGTCCACACTAACTACAATCATATAAAAGGGAGTGAATAGGAATAAATGTATAAACAAAAAGTTCTGATGGAGACTTAGAGGAAATGACTAAAAAGATCTGATACTGTTATGTGCTAAAATTACTTTTTAAAAAACACAAAATATTACAAAGTAAGTTTAATAGGTCTTATTGATTTCCAATATTGTTTAAAAAATAAAACCATCTTGGGGCATCTGGGTGGAACAATGGATAGAATGCTGGTCCTGGAATTAGGAGGAGCTGAGTTCAAATGTGATCTCAAACACTTAGCTGTGTGACCTTAGGCAAGTCACAACCTAATTGCCTCTAAAAATAAATAAACAATAATAACAAAAAGCAAAAACAGGAAAATAAAACCATTTCAAGGTTTGTACTATTGAATGCCCACATTTTATACCAAAAAATGCCTTAGATATTATACCAAAGGATATGTTTCAGATATGAAACCATAGAAATAAAAGTAAAATCTAATAAAAAACCTAGTGAGCCATTAATTTTCAAAATAACTAGATGCAACAGAGCCAAACAGATGTTGTAATTTTTCATGATGCCCAAGAGAATGGTACTTCCTAGAAAATATAAAATGACTTCCCTTCTAGCAATATAAACATGTCTTTGAATTTTAGTTTGTTTCTAAATTGTCCCACTAATGAATTTCCAAGTTGATAATTGTCCTCCAAAGGTTTTAAAAGCACATCCTGAATTAAACACAGTTTGATTATCTAAAACATTTTTTAAATCTGCTTTTAGTTTCTTCCTATCTATATGAAAGTCAGTTTTATTTGTTCATACATCATAAGCTTGAGTTCCACATAATTAGGAAAGTATATCTCAATTTATTTTAAAGAAAAACATTACACAGTAAGTATTACAGTAATTAGAAAGTGATTTTTGTACTTTTTTTTTCTTTTACATTTTCTTATTGTCCAAAATCTGGAGAATAGAGGGCTTACTATGCAGTTCATCCATGCTTTACCTGAAAAATACCCTCTTCTGTGGGTCTCAGTGAATCCCATTCAGGAGAATCCAGGAATTGAAGGGGGAAAATGTAATGCAGAAACTCTCCATCCACTGTCACTCTGATCCTACGCCAAGTACAATGGGTGAGAATTATATAATTATAAGAAAGAGGCATTCTAGTAGTAGGGGTTCTTTGGATCTCCCTCCCATTTTCTTACCACCCAGACTCCATCCACACAAAAGGTGGGGGGAGTAGAGTGCATACATTGTCATCAATCGGCAAGCATTTATTAAGTACCTACTATGTGCTAGGCATTGTGCATCCAAAGACAAAGAATAAAACAACCCTTCTCTTAAAGAATCGACTTTTGGATAATTATACATTCAAGCAGACTTCAAATTTAATGGTAATGTTTCAAAGTTCAGGTATAAATTGGTTGTGTAGAACAAATAGCACATTTCCCCCTAGAAACCCATTGATAGTTATCAATGTCATGTTCCCTAGTCAAAGCACATGGATTTAATGGAGTTCCTTAAGTTCAAGTTCACACCAATAGTACTGGAAGGGGGTAAAATAATGTTTCTCTATAAGAGGAAGTGTCCACAGAGTCATTTTAGGAGGTCAGAAACACATCTTCAGCACAGGCAATAAAAAGCTGAGTTACAACAGATGTGGGGCAGCCAGGACTCCATTTCCAATCCTAAGTGATACAATTCTTCCCAGAGAATGATTTCTGCTGGTGCTGGAGCAATTAGTACATTGGATAGTTAACTATAATTAGGAGAATGGACCAAGTGGATAGAATGCTAAACCTGGAATCAAAAAGACTCATTTCCCTGAGTTCAAATCTGGCCTGAGACACTTACTAGTTGTGTGACTGGGCAACTTGCCTAACTCTGCCTCAGTTTCCTTATCTGAAAAATGAATTGGAGTAAGAAGTAGTAAACCACTCCAGTATCTTTACCAACAAAATCTCAAATGGGGGTTACAGAAAGTTAGCTGTGACTGAAAACAACTGAATAGCAACAAGAGTTTTGAAGGAGAAAGTATAAAAGGGAGAAAGTTTGAGGTCCTCATAAAAAGGAAGGGAGACAATCTCTACAGTGTTTGGGAGCAAATAATTTTTGTTGTTATAAGCTAGGGAGACAACAAATAATAATCTCTAACTTTATGTTAACAAGAATTTTACATTATCTTATTTAATCCTTATAACAACCCTATGAAATAAAGTATTATAGACTTTATTAATCTGCTTCACACATTGAGAAAACTGAGGCTGGGCAAAGTTAAGAGGCTTATCTTTCTATGATCACATAGCAAGTAAGTGCCAGGGGTTAGATTTGAAGTCTCTTGACCCTAAAGTTCAGCACAATTTCCATTATACCATACTACTTTTTCAAATAAAAGAAAATTTCAGCTTTAGGAGATAGTAAAGGCAAAGGAATTATTCATGTGAAATGTTCTCATAGAGACTGGTTGTGTCAGGTTTGTGTTTCACACACCATCAATTTGTTTCATCATATCTGATTCTTTGTGATTCAATTTAGGATTTTCTGGGCAAAGATATTAGAATGGTTTGTTATTTCCTACTCCGGATCCTTTTTACAGATGAGGAACTGAGGCAAACAGAAATTAAGTGACTTGTCTAGAGCCATACAGCTATTAAATGTCTGAGGCATATTTGAACTCAGAAATATGAGTCTTCCTAACTCAAAGTATAGCACCTTTGCTACCTACCTGCCATCAATAAGTATGTGGACATTTAAGTACAAATTAGTCTTGGTGATGGAGTAAAAAGACTGGAGAAATACCCTTCTGCTCCCCAGAATTCCAGGAAAAGTGAAGTGACCCTCTCCTGGGAGCATCTGTTATTGGCTCCAGAGAAGAAGGGCTGTGGTAGGTAATTCTCTGAAAAGAGGTATACATGCATTTGTATGATGACCTTATATGGCCCATTAGAACTGATGCTATCTTTCTGGTCAGGCATTCTAAATGTTAAGGAGAATCTCTTGAGATTGGTCAGTTCTGAAGGTTGCTACCTACTACTGATGATTCCATATGAGAACAAATGATACTGCCAGAAAGGACCTGGTCAGGAAACAGAGGAAGTCAAGGGCACAAGAAGTACTTCCATCTGTTCTTCCAACTGAAGGTAAAGCTTTTAGAAGATAAAGTAAGATACAGGAAATAGCTGATTTTAAAAATAATTTGGAAATGGTGAGGGTTTTTTTTTCAGAGAATGGGAGATGATTTTCAGGACCATAACATAAAAAAGACACTGGAATAACTTGTAGATATAGTTGCTAAATGACTGTCAGAAATATTTGAAGAATTATGGTGCATTGGAGAGGTGCTGAGAGACAAAAAATGGGAAAACATCTCATTTTCCTTTCTTCTCTTCTGTTCTCCTTCCCTTCCTTCTCTTTCCCCTTTCCTTCCCTTCCCTTCCTTTTAAAATAGGGTTCCTAGGCTTCATGATCTATAATAATCCACTTAGTAATTCAGGACAATATTATAGATACCATTTATGAATTGCAGAAATCTCTCATGGTATCTTTGATCACAAGACAAAGAAATATAGACCATTTGATGTCACTGATCACCTTCTGCATACCTTTTTCTCTTTGGATTTTTGTGATCTTACCATCCCTTGGTTCTTTCCCTACCTGTGTTACTGCTCCTTTCTCACTCTCCTTTTTTTGATCATTAACAATATCCTGTTCTCAAATCGCAAAGACACTCCAAGTATCTCTCACCTCATTTTTATGGCCTGGGGGCACCTGCATCCCAAGAATCAATGCTAGAGATAGAAGCTAGAAGTTGAAGTTAAAAATTGGGAGATGTGGACTTTGAAGCAAAGATAGGAGCTAGAGCTACAGAGAACTCTGTAGAAGGTCTGTCACAGATAAGAAAATCTAGATAATCAGAAATAATCAGCCTAGCATATGAAGTCTGCCTCTATACCACTTTCTAAACTTCAGGTTATTTTATACAACAGGTATATCCCTGAAAATCTGAGAGTAAAATTAAGTCCCAATTTCAACTGTACTAAGGAGGCTCATATTTGCTATGAATCATTTTATAAGGTAAACAATCCTTCCTATACAACTAAGTAATCATATATTTCCTCCTTAAGCAATCTTTTTTTTCTAATTTTACTATTTTTCCCCAAGAGAACTATATGAGAACTAGCAAGGTTAAGGTTTGCAAAGAACTTTACAATTTTTATTTCATTTGATCCTGACAACTGAAGATAGATGGTATTATTATCTCCATTTTACAGATGGGGAAGTTGAAGCAAACAGTTTTTTTCCCTCCAAGGTCACACAGCTGATAAATATATGAGGTTGTATTAAAAGTATATGCTATTAATCTAACCACATTTTAATTTTCTAAAAGGGGAAGGAAAGAGGTGAATATTTCAAACATAAGAGTTTGATACTGATTCATAGGAAGATCATAGAATGTATAAAGACACTATTGTGAGCTTTTTAAAGGAAGAGATTGTCCAAGTAGAAATTAAATACTTACAGGTCAGCAGGAATTCATCTAAATACAAACCTTGCCCAACAAAACTCAATCCTTTTTGTAAGGGGTTCCTACGCTTAGTAAATCAGAAGAATATTTTTGATTCTAGATCAATGGCTTTAACCACTGTCCCATCTATCTCCCATTCTGACAGTCACCAAACTTCACAAAAACTTATGAGTCACTGTTGATGTTTACCCTGACCTCATCTCTCACATCCCATCAGCTTCTAAGTCTTGTCAATTCTACCATCATAATATTTTTTACCTTCATTCCCTTCTTTCCACTCAAATTACAATCATCCTGGTTCAGGTTCCCATTTATCTCTGACCTATACTATTGCAACAGTCTCTTAACTGGTCTGTGTGCATTTAGCATCTTCCTTCTTCCAATTCATCTTCCACAGGACTACCAAATTGATATTCCCATTCCATGGATCTGAACCTAGTACTCCCTTGCTTTGCTCCAGTGGCCCTATTGTTCTCTCTTCTCTCTAAAATAAATAGAAATGCCTGGTGCTCCAAACTGTCTTTGTTGACTGATGAGACATCAGTGCCCCTTACACACAAAATTCCGGCACAGTCAGCCTACTTGCTGTTTCTTATATACTATATTCCAGATACTGCCTCTTTGCTGATAGATTGGCTCTGAAGTGCTTCCCCTCTCCAATTACTTATCTTGGAGCCCCTGGCTCTCTTTGAGGCTCTCTGATACTTACCTGAAGAGGGCTTTTCTGTTTCTTTCCTTTCATCAGGGCCTTGATAAAATAAAGTAACTTGTCAAGAAGACCTGGATTCACTTCCTATTTCTGACTTTTAATGACCATGGGCAAGTCAGTGGACCAAGCATGCCTATAAAATTATGTTATACATAGCTTGCTGATTTGAATTACTGGAAGGAATTTCAACACTAGGAATTTTGAAGGGAGAGAGACAAGAAAGGAGGAAGGGAAGAAGAGACAGAGGAAAGAAAATCTGTTTTTCTCCATCCCTACCACCAATTTCTGTTCCCTAAATTTAGATTTTTGGAAACTTAATTTTCTAGGAAGTCATCTGACATGTAGAATAGATTTGCTGAGGGAAGATAGGGGCAAAAGTTATACAAGATAGGCAGGGATGAGTAATGTTCAATTTGTACCATTGGAGGAAATTCCCTTCATAAGATCTGATTCACTTGAATATTTTAGAATTTTCCAAAATAGAGCATACTATACATTTTTCATAATTGCTAATAATTATTATATTTGGGAGATAATAAAATTTACATTTAGAAAGATATATGTACACATATACATTTATACATAAAATCCATAAGGTAACTTAGGAGATTTCAGATTTATTGGTACTATTCTCCCCGGGGCTAGGACTGCCTTAGATTGATAATAAATGAAGCAGGATAGTAAATCGATATACTTTTATTTGAATTTGAATGAACACTTGTATGATTTTCTGAGAAGAAATGTTTCACCTGGAACATGACCTGCTTCAGCTACATAATTCTTTGTCCTATATCTCCTCACTAATACCTCTTGTTTCCAAGATACCTCTCTCATGGAATTCCCTATCAAATAAAAATTGATGTGAAGGAATGGAACAGGTATGGAACAATTCATTTGACCATTATGGCAAAAATATGGATGATGCTTTGGTAACAATTAAAGACTAAGTCTTTTCTTCTAAAATCTACTTTGAACCACTGCACACTAAGATGGAAACAGATTGATAAAGAGGGAATACATACTAACACACAGAGAGAGAGAAAGTGAAGAGATCGGTACAGACCTTCCTGACACAAGTAAAGAGAGTTTATCGATTGGTGTTTTGCCCTGCATGGCATAACAATGCTCCTTCTCCAATGAGACCACTTGGCAACACAAAACAATCTTCCTGAAGATAGGCAACGTAATTCCCAGGGGCTGGAACAGAGAGTTGTAGAGCTCGTGGAATTCTTTGTCAAAGGTGACACTGCGGACTTGGTAGGCCACGTGGACAAACTGCATGAAGCAGATGATGAACAGGATAAAGTTCCAGGAGAATATATCAGCTGCGCAGACATCTACCCAGGCCCAAACTGAAGAGCAGAGGAATCCCAGTCCCAGCAAACTGAATACATACAGGAGCCCGAAGAATCCACTCCCTCCCATAAAGCCAACTATAAATAAAATACTAGCCAGGTGATAAATGGACCCTTCTGCCTCTTGCTTCCAGGCTGTGCAGAGTGGATGTTCACCTAGCAAGTTCCACCATATGCTTGCATTTTCTCCCATGGCTGGCTGAAATTGGTTTTATTTTGAAAGTTCTTAAGCAGATAAATGAGTCTTTCGCTGCACCATCCTCAGATCTTGGGCTAACTGGTCACTAGCCGGGAACATCTCATACTTGGCCTCATGTGGATGACTTCAGTCTTTATGGCAATGAAAGGATTCAGGAAACCATCCTAATTTCTGTAAGTTCAGCTGACCTCTCATTTTGGATTCAGTTCTTACATGGTATATGGTCTGCCCTGCCCAACGGGGGAAAAAACATCCATTTAACCAAGATTTAAAAATCGAGAGAAATGTTGAAAGATTAGACAAGTAAACACTTAATTGCAAATATTTACTTGGTGTCAATTAGGATACCTAAAACACCAAATGTTTGGGGAGTACTTAGGTAATAAGTCTGTTAAAGACTGATTTTTATAATCAAAGGGATATGGTTAAAAATGGACTGTGTCACATGTGTGACCTTATTAAAATAATATTACCTCCCTGAGCCTCAATCAACTCATAAGGGAATTAGACTAGATCATCAATAAGTTATTAGTTACCTACTTATTACCAACTTATTAGTTGGTAATTACCAATTATACCAACTTATTAGTTACCTACTATATCTCAGGCACTATTCTGAACAGGGTGGGCAGGAGTTACAGACAAAAACAAATTTATCTCCTTTTGGGGAAGACAACATGCACATAGGTATGTGGATAACATAGAAAACAAACACAAAGTTAATTTTGGGGAGCAAAGCATTGGCTCTTTGGTTGGTTGTTTTCCTTTATTCTTGAAGAGAACCAAAATGATATCACTATGTTGGGGTCAAAGTAGAGTGTGTCCACCTTGGCCTGATCAGAACAATACAAGCTCCAAAGGCTCTACCCACAGGTTAGCAAAATATAGTCCATAATAAATTAGTCATATGGAGTAGCATTTAGGATGATCAGGAAAAGCTTTATAAAGGAGGTAGGCTTTGAGTTAATCTTTGAAAGAAAATAAGGATTCTAAGGGGGCAGAGATTATGAACTGGTTCATTCCAACTTGTGCAAAAGGAGTGATGATGAATGTCCCATGTGAAAAATAACAAGGTCAATTTGGCTGGAACAGAGAATACATGGAGGGAACTAATATGCTATGAACTTGGCAAGACAGACTGTAACCAGGATGTGAAAGACTTTAAATTCAAAATGGAAATTTGTGCATGATTTTAGAGGTAATAGGGAATTGCTGGAGTCTATTGAGCAAGGGAGAAATATGGTCAGATCTTTGCTTTAAGAAGAACATTGGCAGTTATGTGGAATCTGGATTATAGAAGGGAGAAACCAGTCAGTAGGGAAACCATTTGGAAGGCTATTGTAATAGTTCATGGGAGAGATGATAAGGTCCTGAGTCTAAGCTTAAGGTAGAAACTATGTTAGTAGAGAGAAGGGGACGGATGTGAGATCTATTGTGCATGTTGAACGGACGAGACTTACTTAACATCTGATTGGATTTGCAGAGAAAGGCAGCTTGAGGAATCCAGGAAAACTCCAAAGTTGTGAACCTGGGTAAGTGGAAGGATGATCATATCCTTGACAGAAATAGAGAAGAAGTTCAAAATAAGGGTAGGTTTAAAAGGAAATAATGACTTCTAATATTAATTCCAGTTCTAAATCTTGGATCATTCCATTCTAAGATATGCACAAGAAATTTAAATAACTTTGCTTTACTAGTAACATTCTATGGTATAAAAGTTTGGCTTTTGAAAATATTTGCTTCAGATTCTACCTTCAAATTCTGTCTTTAATACATGATAGTTATGTGAACCTGAGCAAGTAATTTAACCTCTTACTGTTCCCAGGTGACTACTAATCACAAAGTAATTGCTGGATTGCCTAAGTAGACTCACAGTCCTCCAACCATCCTCTCATTAACAAATCAATGGACAGGAAAATAATCTGAACATGAGCCAAACTTCAGGAAATTTGAGAAAAAAACGATTCCATTTTAGCTTAATGTATTAGAGGTTATTTCAGGGTAAAAGCTGAGTTCATATAGCTAAACAAATGCTATGAATACTCCTGGCTACATGCACTGTATACTGATTTACCAGATGGTCAAAAATGTTACTACCAACACTGCTCTGTTACACATACATTCTCTTCCCTTTAAACCATATGGTAAAAGAACTCTTATTCTATGTGAGTCACACAGAATGAATTCCCAATGTTGAAGGAGCTGAAGGATCCACAGCAATTATCAGAGGCATATAGATGCTCTGGACAATAATGACATCCACTAGAAAAATGAGCTTGTTTTTTCCTCCTGTGATAACAAACCAAAGAAGTGAACTTTGGGGCTATTTTTAGTAATTTTATTTTTAAAACAGTCTATTAGCAGAACTCTTGTTGATGAGATATCAGGTATCATGGCTTTGTTCCATGGAAAAACTACATAGAGAAGCAAAATGACTTGGCCAGAGGGAAAGGAGCACATCATCATCACTGCTACAAATGGAGTTGGAAACCCCTGTTCTTAACTTTTGGTACTGATTCCTTTCTGGAAGGGAAAGATATTTTCTGAAATAAATTCATAGGAATTGCATGGTCATTTATGATAAAGGCATGACATTTACAATATGGCAAGAACTAACACAAATATGTAACAGTTATTCCCTGAAGGATAAATAGTTAATTGAATTTGCTCATATGAACAAACGCCCCTCTATTGAAGAATTGTAAACTCACAACCATTTGAAAGATTGCTTCAAAGTCAATGGTAATAATGAAAATTAAAGGAAATCTGAAGACTTAGCCTATTCCCAGTAAATTGGCAAAGATGGCAAAAGATAGAAACAATTCATGTTGGGAAAACTAGGGAAAGTAAGTATGCTGCTGCTTCTATTAAGCACTTACAATCCTCTTTGATACAGGGATGCATTACTGAATATATATCATAGAGATCAAAAAAGAAAGGTCCCAGATACATCAAAATAATCATAGCAACACTTTTTGTGTAACAAAGAACTAGAAATAAGGTAGCAGCCTAATGAATTGTGGTACATGAATATAAAGGAATATTATTGCACCACAAAAATAATGAACATGAGGAATTCAGAGATATATGGGAAGACATGAACTAGCAGAATAAACAGAAACAGCAAAACATTATACAAAATAAAAATATCTTAAAATTTTGAATGTAAATGTCATAACCAAGCTTGACCATGGAGAAGAGGTAAGAAAGTACATGTCCCTCTTTTGTTGAAGAAGGGGAAGACTATGGGTGTGAAATATAATATATGTAGTCAAATATGTTTGATAGGTTGGTTTTTCAAGACAAGTATTTTTGTTTTGTTTTGTTTTGTTTTAATCTTTGTTACCAGGTTGATGATTACTTGGATGATTAGAGAAGGGTTTATAGAAGGATTGTGGAGTAAGAGCCAGGAGAACCTCAGTTATCAGTTCTCTGCCTTGCAGCTACATGTGATTGTGAGGTTTAAACTCTGTAGTACTTTCCTATTAAGAAACATGACTAATTTTAAACTTAGAGGGATAGACTGTTAGATCTGGAAGGACTGTCAGAGATTAAGCCCAAACTGATCAATTCTTTCATAAGTCCCCTTCTCTTTACATACACAGCCACTACTGTATTCCAGGTCCTTATTATCTCGTACCTAGAGAACAATTCTCAAAGAGCATTTTGGGGACTCCCACTGGCACCAGAGACTTTCAGGTGGTCCTAGAGACTCTTTTAGATGGTCCATGAAGTCAAAACTACTTCAATAATAATAATAAAATACTTTAATGTCTAATGCAATAAATACCTATAAATATAATCAACACAAGCAAAAGTTTTTTGGGGATCCTTGATAATTTAAGATATAAAGGTGTCTTAAGAGCAAAAAGTTTAAGAACCACTGGCCTAGACTACTGTAATTTTTTTTGGTTGCTGTGCCTCCTTTAAGGGCCTCTCCACTTGAATCCATCCTCCACAACACTGCAAAAGTGATTTTCCTAAAATGCACGTCTGAATTGTATTTTACACAGGCATGTCAGAAAACAACCACAAATTACTCCTTTACTCATTAAAGTCATTGTATCCTTACTACCTTTAGAATCAAGTAAAAACTCCTCTGTTTAACATTTAAAGCTTTTTATATTTAGTCTTATTACATAATACACAGTCATTGATGAATACTATGATCCAGCCAAACTTTTTTGTTGTTTGTTATTGTTTAGTTATGTTAGTCAAATCTTTGTGAGTGCATTTGGGGTTTTCTTGTCAAAGATACTCATGTGGTTGGCCATTTCCTTTTCCAGCTCATTTTATAAATGAGGAAGTAAGGAAGATAAGGTTAAGAGACTTGCCTAGCATCACACAGCTATTAAGTGTCTGGGGCTGTATTTGAACTCATGAAGATGAGTCTTCCTGATTCCAAGCCCAAGGCTCCATCCACCTTTCCAGTGTGCCATCTAGCTGCCAAACTATATTTCTTGCTATTCTGTTTTAACACTCAATTTTCTCTGTGTCATTTCATGTCTTCTCACTTTCCCTTCCCTTTGCTTCTTAGAATTCCTGGTTTTGTTCAAGACTCAACATGAGAGCAGCCTTTTTTAGGTTCTTCCTGGTTCCCCAACTGCTAGTGTCTTCCATGAAACTAAGATGATTTTATTTCTGCTTTGTAAATGCTTTTTATATGCACATATACATGTACATATGTGTATAGATATATGCATGTTATCTCCTCGATTAGAATATAATCCCCTTGAGGTCAGGGACCACAATAGTCTTTGTATTTCTAAGCATAGATTTGGCCCAACACAGGCATTTGCTAATATTTGTGGATTGATTAATTGTCTAGAAGAAGAATTTTCTAGAAGATTAATTTTCTAGAGAAATTTTCTGGAAAAAGAAAACCAGAAGGGAAAAGCTTGGAACAACAACAAAAAAAAGTTTTGCAAAGGTCAATGTAGAACCAATCACTTATATGTTTTGTAAATAAAAAGCTTTTAATAAAAAAAGAAAAAAAACCCAGAAAACTGAAAGAATATATCCAAGACCACAGATGATATGTAAATAATTGAGTTGGAATTTGAACTGTAAATCCAGTGTTCTTTACCCTACATTAACCTCTTGCCTGATCAGGTAATTAACATCATAAAAGGGAGAAATGATTCTCATTATTTCAATGCTCTAGAAAGATGACAGAATTGGAAGAGGATCCCATCAAACACCAAGTACTGTGGGTTTTACTCCTATGATTTCCCTTAAAATCATGCTATTTTTCACATTGCTATTGCCACCACCTGAGTTTAGGTTCCCAGTTCTGGATGAGGACAATTCCTTTCCATTTTCCTACCATGCAATCTCTTTTGCATCCAGTCCATCATATTTGTGAATCAATCTTCCTAATGCTCAAGTCTAATTACATTATTCTACTTCTCAAAAACTAACAAATAGTCCCTAGTGCTTCCTGAATAAAATCCAAATTCCTCTGTCTGCCATTTAAAAATCTTTACAATTAAGGTCGAATTTCCCTTTCATATACCTTCTACTCCAGCATACTTGTGGTCCCTAAATTGATGCTTTCATTTTCTGGCATCTGAGTCTCTTCCTACTTCATTCTCTTTAACAGGAAAATACCCTTCCCTACTAGCTTCCATTTCCTTCAGTTGAAATTTTACCCATATTTCTATGCTGACCTTATCCAGGATAGCTTCTTATGACAATTGTTCCAGTCTCTCTGCTGAATTTTTTTAGCATTTTAATTGCATTGAATTCATTTAATTGTGTTGTTTTCAATTGTATCTGATACTTTGTGACTTCATTTTGGGTTTTCTTGGCAAAGATAGAGTGTTTGTCACTAAGAAAGTGGTTTGTGGTTCATTTTACAGATAAGGAAACTGAGGCAAACAAAGGACTTGCTCATGGCCACACAACTAGTAAATATCTGAGACCAGATTTGAATCTTCTTGACTCTAGCCCTGGCACTCTATCTGCTGCACCATCTTAATTGTATTTCATGTATATTCATATTCCTTTTTTTGTATTATAGTTATTTGTCATATAGAACCAATTATATACTCCAGTCCCCAACAAAATTGCAAACTCCTTGGATAAAGGGACCATCCTAATTTTGAAAAAAAAATTAGTCTTACATATAGAGCCCTAGAGCACATGATAAGCATGTGATAATTAAAATTTAGTAAATTGAATGGAATCATTCAATTCTCTGGGAAAGTCACTAACTTTCTGCTTCAGTTTCTTTATTTGTAAAATGGGAATAATAACACATATCTCAAAAGCAATATACATACAACAAAAAATAGTTCCTGCTTTGAAGGAGCTCATTGTTTAGTGGGAAAGAAAACTTGCAAATGACTCTATAAACAAGATATAGAAAATCTTAGAAGGGAGATATTTAAGTAAAGGTAGGATTGGGAAAAGCTTTTTTTTTTTTTTTTTTTTTTTTTTTTTTAACAAGAAGTAGCACTTTGGCCAAGACTTGAAGGAAGCCTAAGAAAGATGAAGATAAGGAAGGAGAGAGTTCCAGGAATGGGGAAATGAAGAAAGTCTCTGTAGAAAACTTTTCCCAAATGCCAATTCATATCTGAATATTATTTAAGATAACATAAATTCCATAAAATCAATGAAATATAGAGCAAAATAGGCCAAGATGTCTACCAGCCATGTTGTAGTATTAAAATGAAAAGCTCCACTAATCTAACAAGTAAATAAATGATGGAATGCTGATCCATAAAACCAATCCAAAAGACCTGTTATGGTGTTCTTGCCATTCCCATACCACAAGAAGCCAGAAGTGCTTTTTTAAGTGTTCAAGTATTTCTTTTGGTTGGAGGGAGTAGGGAGGCATAGGAATCCCATACTTTTATTATAGAGATAGTTACAAGGCATTCTGCACAAGATACAATCTTCCAGATACTTTGCACAAAGACAAGTCATTAGCAAATTAAAAAAAAACCTTTTTTAGTTGAATGTCTACACAATAATCACAAAAAATAAAAACATGATGCAGTGAAATTATAATGACAAAGCTTGGATCTAAAGAAGGGATATGACAAGACATTTCCTTCTCTTCTAGAGAAGAATTCTTAGATGTACTGTTTAATTTTGATAAACTTTCCTCCCATTTTTTTTATTCTTTGTTATGAGGGATGGCTTTAGAAGGGAGGAGAAAGAGGAAGAAAATTAGATTGGGAAAAAATTAAATGCCTTGTATAATACTGGATATATATCGGGGGCCTTGTTGTCTTCCTATAACCCAGAATTCCCAAGTTAAAGTATTAATTTAGTTGGAATTAATGACTCTAGACAGCATGTGTCATCGAGGTAGTTTTTGGTTGCTGGGCAGTCCAGAAGAGCATAATTATACCACTATTTTACTCATTAAATTAGTATCAGGTTCAGTATCCACTCCAGATGTCAAATTACCATGCCTGTAACTGGTTTCCTCTTTTTCCAGATTGTAGTTAAACTAGAACCTATATGCCTCACTATTTCTAGTTGGGCTTCTAACCTACTTACTTGCATTGTGACCACAGGCAAGTCAATTAACCTCTTTGATCTCAGTTTCCCAATTTGTAAATTGTGGATAATAATTATTTCCCCTTCCTACCTCACAGGGCTGTTATAAAGCTCAAATCTGATGATTTTTATTCAAATGCCTTGGAGTAAAACACTATATAAAATGTAAGGTATCTTTACTTCAAGTTAATAATTTTAGTGTAAACTATAAATGTCCACATGGTTACATGCTCTAAATCACTAATGGCTAAGAGCAATATAAATTACAACAACTGTGAGGTTTTACTTTACAACCTGAAAATTGGCAGATATGATAAATATATAAATAATCAATATTGGAGGGGATGTGGGAAAATAGTATACCATAAAACTTTTATTGGAACTATGAATCAATCCAACCTTTGTGAAATTCAATTTGGAATTATGCAAGGAAAATTATAATGCAGTGTTCTATTACTGGTGGAAAGAAAGAAGGAAAGAAAGGGAAAGAAAAGGAAAAAAGGAAAGAAAGTAGGAAGAAAGGAAGAAAAGAGGAAAGGAAGGAAGCAAAGAAAGAAGGAAGGAAGGAAAGAAGGAAGAAAGGAAGGAATGACTATGTATGGAAATATTTGTCACAGTAGTTTGTGGTAGCAAGGAATTGTAAAGAAAATGGGTGTCCATCTATTGGAAAGTGAATAAAAAAACTGTCATGGAAAGTTAATGAATCTTATTGTGCCTTAAGAAATTATTAATATGGGGAATTCAAAGAAATATGAGAAGATTTATATGAAACAAGGAAAATCAAAAAGAATAATAAATACAATGGCTGTAAAATTAGAAATCAGGGGCAGCTAGGTGGCGCAATAGATAGAAAACCAACCCTGAAGTCAGGAGGAGGACCTGAGTTCAAATCTGCCCTCAGACACTTAACATTTCCTAGCTGTGTGACCCTGGGCAAGTAACTTAACCCCAATTGCCTCAGCAAAAAAAAAAAAGAAAGAAAAAAGAAAGAAAGAAATCAAAAGATTATTAAATGTAGTCAAACTCAAAGTTAATGAAAAATAGGTCCAGAGAATGGCAAATGAAGCATTCTGTCCATCTTTCCTAGCAGAGATATTGGACACAATGTGGTGTAATAAGAACACTGCCTCTGGGAATTGTTCTTGAGTTGGAAGTCCTAGGCAAGTCACATTACTTTTCTGGGGCCTCAGTTTCCATACCTACAGAATGACAGGTTTGGCCCAAATGATCTTTTTGATCTGAATCCACAATCCTATAAACTACTTCTATGTGCATTTTATTTTTTAAAAAATCACAAAATTAGGTGTTTTTGCGTAATGGTACAAAAAAAGATTCATGGACTGAGATGATATGATTTATTACTTCCAGAAATAAATATGATGTTAAAATAAAAGGCATTAATAGAATTTTGAAAATTATTTATTGACTACCAATATAAGTGTCAATGGATTTGGTCATTCTATATGTAACACATTTCAACAGCATCTTCCTATAAAAGCTAGAAGTATTGTTAAAAGCCAAAGGAAATATTGTGCAAAAAGTAATATTGATATTGGGTTTGTAAAAAAACCGTTCATAGAGATGGCTTAGAAAAAGCTGAAGATACTGGGTTTTTTGGTTTTTTATTTTTTGTCACAACCAGAAAGAAGGCAGAGAAAAAAAAAGATAAAGAAGATTTGAGAGGACTTCCTTCTTGATTGAACCATTTTAATCTTTTGAATGTGATAAGGATGAAGAACATTCTTTTGAAAAAAAAAATGTACTTGTCTTCACTATGTTCTCAGAAGTGAAGTCATGTGCTAGGTAGCATAGTAAATAGGTCCTTCAGCCATGAAGATCTGAGTTCCAATCCAGCCTTGGACGCTTGCTAGCTGTGTGATACTGAAGAAGTTATTTAATGTTTGCCTCAGTTTTCTCAGCTGTAAAATGGGGGAAAAAATCAACTACTTCCCAGAGCTGTTAGAAGGATCAAAGGAGATCATATTTATTAAGCATTTAGCAAGTGCTAGTTTCCTTCCTTCCTATCTTAAATTAAAGGTTTGATCCTGGTGGTGATCATTCTCACAACTAAAATATTGTAAATAATAATCTACATCTTTGTGTTACTGATTTCCTCACTAATAAATTATATGTCCAATAAATTTAATATTTATTTATTTTTAGAGATCAAAGGATTTAATATACAGAAGAATATAAATGATTACTATTGGGAAAGAAAGTTTCTTTAGTTTTTTTAATATTTGATCAACTGGTAGGAGCTCTGAATTCAGTTAAGAGATGTTAAAACTAATTAGTAAGAAAATATTTAAACATATATTTGAATTGTTCTAGAGATTGGGATGACTAAATATGATTGAGAATTAGTTAACTGATAAAATTAAATATGAGAATGAATCAAATGATATGGGAGATACCATAATCTTTGTGAAATAAAAGGCATAGAAAAGACAATCCTTATTACCTGGGAACTTAGAATGTATACAAGGTACAAACATAAGCAAACAATAAGAATCTTTTCTACTTTTAAGATTCCTACCTGTTTCTTCCTTTTCAATAGCTTGAAGGGCCAATGGAAATCTGATCCAATATCATCAATTTACAGATGGAGGAACTGCAACCCAGAGGAGAAATGAATCACTGAAGTTCACACATCTAATAATTGGCAAGGCCAGAATTTACATCAAGGCCTTCTGATCCCATATCTATTCCCTTTTGACATCAACCCTGCCTTTCCTTTTCTATTTAGTCAAAGAAAATTGGTTCTATTTTTGGTGTTTTATCATGTTGTCTGGTTTATGTTTATATTTGCCAAGGTACTTAAGGTGCATGAAGTAACACCAGGGCCAATAGAAATGTTAAGATGCCCTTATATCCATTTCACCTTTCACTATGGGAGATTTTATCATATATTGGGCTCATACAGAAGGGAGCACTATGTGATTTATGTATTGGATGTTGTAAAGTCATCAATATTATTAATCTTTTGTTCTATTTCATTTTTCACCAAAAAAAAGGATTTTATGCTATACTGAGAATTTACAGAATGAATGGGACACCACCTAACATTCATTGTGGCTAGTACACTCACCAATAGCTATAACACATATTAAGAGCAATGGAGAAAAAAAAATTTCCTTTTGTATCAAATTGGAAGCAAAATCATAGGCCATAGATCTAAAATGGGATTGGACTAGAAAAGTCATGTAACCCACATCATTTATTTTACAGATGAGGAAACTGAGACCTAGAAAAATTAAATGACTTGCCCATGGTCCAACAGGTAATAAAAAGAAAGAAACTGAATTCAAACTCAAAATCTGTAACTAACTCCAAGTTCAGGGCTTTCTCTACCATACCACACTGTCTCCAAAAATAAAAATAAATAATTACTTACTAACAATTGCATAACTTATCTTAAAGAACTCAAAAGTAATTTATAATCTAAGCATTTAGAAATGATCTAATTGGGAAAGGTTTCTGTTGGTTTCATTTATCTCCAGCTTAAGAACAACAATCATATTATGTTAATATGATTATGTCATTAGTTGATATTTATATATTATACTGAGGTTTGCAAGTATTTTACCTAAATTATCTCATCTGAAATTCATAACCACTGTAGAGTTAATATAATTTCTATTTTTATAGATGATGAAACTGAGTCTCAGAAAGGATAAGTGATGGTTATACTGCAGGTAAATATCAAGTGGGGGCAGCAAAGTGAGACATCTTCCTGAATTCAAATCTATCTTCAATTACTAGCTATGTGACTTGCCCCTGCTTGCCTCAGTTTCCTCATTTGGAAAATGAGCTAGAGAAGGAAATATCAAGTCACTTTAGTAATCCCAAAAGGGGTCATGGAGAGCCAGACATGACTGAATTGATTGAACAACAAAAAACAGTCGAGGTTGGTGTTTAAACCCACATCTTCTGACTCCTGCTGTATTTAATGAATGGTAAACAGTGATGTGAATTTTCATTTTTATTCCTTCTTAAATTCATGTCAAAAATAGTGATAGGAGAAATAATGCCCAGGGGAACTCTTGGCTGAGTTAGATTTCTAAACAAAATCTATAGGTTATTTACTGTATACTTTGCTGTCTCTTCTCCTCCTCCTCCACCCTCAGCCCTTTGCAATCACCCTCAGCCCTTTGCAATCACCCTCAGCCCTTTACAATTTGGCTTTCCAAGGGATAATACTCTCTTCAAAGTTACCAATGGAAAGAAATGGTTATTAAATAACAAATTATTGGAGAGATCTCTGATCTTTGTCAAAAATTTATCCCACCAAGACTCTCTTATCTAAGTGAGGTTGTTGCCTCAACAACTAGAAAACCTTACAAAGAATTTAATCTAAGATGAATTCTGGCTCACTGTGTTCTACTCAGGAGGGGTTGAGCAGGGTGTTAAATCCTTTGCCTATATTGTCCAAAGCTGGGGTTGATTTGGAAGTAAATGATATAATCAGTCACATCCCCCAGCCTTTCATTAAAATAGATCCACTTATCATTATAATATTCATTCTTTTCATTAATAATTAACCAAATAAGGATTGTCATCATCAAGAATAACCATTCTTCCAAGGGCATATGTGTTGAGTGGGTTCCATGAAGGGTCTTTGACATCCAAGAGTGCCAGTAATCCTTTTATTAATTATATACTAGCATGATTAATAAAATGATTACACAAAAAATTGTCTCTTGAACTTTTTTAAATGCCACACAATGATCTCTGAATTGGCAAAGCTGATGGTCTTTTCTCAGTCCTTACTATTTTTAAGCTTTAATATATTTGACACTATTTTCCACCTGCTAATCTCAGGTATTCTCTGCTCTCTCAGTTTTCATGACCTTGTTCTCTCCTCATTCTTTTGTTTTACCTGTCTGATCATTCCTTTGTTTCCTTTGCTGGTCACTAAGATCATGATGCTCCTTATTGTGAGTATTCTTCAGTGTTTAGTTGTCAGCCCTCTTCTCTTCTTCCTGTATACTATCTCTTGATAATCTTATCAGCTTCTATGAATTTAACTCTCATCTTTTTGTTGATGACTCACAGATGTATATATTTCTCTACATCTCTGTCTCTGTGTGCATATGCATATCTTTATCCATGTATATATATATGTATATACATATACAGATTACATACATATGTATATACATGTATGTATATATTTATGCATTTATTTGTCTGCTTGTGTTTGTGTTTGTGTATGTGAGTGTGAGTGTGTTTCACCATAATTTCTCTCATGCTAGTGAGAATACCAGAGGACTTTTCTTCTTTTTTTTAAGTACATACTAAAGGTTATCTCTCACTAAACATCTTCTGGAAGTAACTTTCAGATCTTGGAAGTTTCACCAGTGAAGTCAAAGATTCAGAACATCCAACTAAGTTAGAAAGATTTCAAATTTAAAACATGACTTAATGGAAAGAGCAGTGGATTTTAAGTCAGGTATCTTGGGTTCAAATCTTGATTCTTTTGCTTATTAATTATGTGACTTTGGGCAAAGAATTTAACTTTTGCCAAGTCTCAGTTCCTTCATCTGTAAAGTGGAGATAAAAATATTTCTATTACCTGCCTCATAGGGTTGTTGTTTTGTAAACCTTAAAACACTAGAGAAATGTTCATTGTAATGTGAAAATGTCATGTATATTGTACAATTGTCATTCAAAGACCAGCTTAGGCAAACCAAGGAAGAATCATCACCGGAAAACGGGTCATTTTTTAGCTACAGAAATTCATACAAACCTTTCTGAAAGGTTTTTTCTTCTACTCACATGGATCAGGAAGGAAAAGAGGGGTTCCTGATCTGTGTTGGAAGAGGAAATAAACAATTTAATAAGAGATTTTTCAAAACATTAAAACAGAACACACACATATACACATATACATGCACACACATATATGAATCTCACACATACACATACTTTGAAACAATTTCACAAGGGAGCCATATAAAATTGAACTATGAAAATGTCTCCAGGCCCAAAAAGGGCCATGATATCCTAAGTGACTACAAAAACACTATATTAACAAAAGTCTTTACATTCAACCTTTGCTTCCAAACCTCACAAAATCACAGCAAGGTAAAAAAATATCATTGATTACCTCCACTTTGTAGATAAAGAATCTGAGGTCTAGAGAGATTAACAGATTTTCTCAACATAATAGAGTAACAGTTTGAAAGCTATCAAGAGTAAAAAAAAGTGGAAGTTCATTGCGTTTATGATCAGATATCTTGGGTTTGAACTCTGACTTTGCCACTTACTTCCTATATGATTCTGAATCAGTTATCTCATCTTTCTTAGCTTTAGCCCCTTCTGACTCTAAATTTATGCTCCTGTGATCATTTGACTCTAGAAATCATTTGAATATAACATACAATTTTAAAAATGTCCACTGATCCCACCCTTTGTTATAGATGGCACCAATGAGCCTGAGATCCAATTTCCACATGTTTTATTTCTGGCATCCTTCCTGGAGTCTGGTCTAATGAAAAGAGTAGTAGATTTAGATTTAGATGATTTTAATTCAAGTCCCAGCTCTGCTGACAACAACAACAACAATTATAATAGCTAAAATTTATACAGCTCTTTAAGGTTTTCCAAACCATGTTATACATATTATCTCATTTAATCCTATGTGGTAAATGTTCTATTTCTAAGGAGAGGAAACTGAGACTGAGAGAAAAAAAATAAGTGACTTATTCAGGTCACTAATAAACATCTAATTCAAACTCAGGTCACTAGGATTCCAAGTACCATAATCTATCTACTCAGAGATGTCAATTTACCAGGAAAACTCCCCAAAGCAACCAATAATTGACAGTTTAATATGCAATTATTTTTTTAAAAATTCTGTTATGGAAATGCTTGTTTTTGTTAATAAATTAAAATAAAATAAAAATAGCTAGGAAATATTTAATAAAAGAACAAATAAAAATGCGATACAACATAGATGATCATGATTTTTTGTTTTTCTAAGTCAATATAGCTGGAGGGATCTCTTTGGATTTGAGTTTGACTCCACTACAGGACACCATTTAATACCTAAGTAACAAACTTCAAGTCGTAATTTCATCATGTATTAAAGTGCCAATAATAATATCCATTATAGTAATCTCACAAAGTTGCCAAGAAGAACAAACATATTTGCTAAGTCAAAGAGCAATTCAAAAATGTGAACTATTAGTGTAATTAAGTCCAACTCATTTGACAGAGAAGTAAACAGATGCCAAGAGAGATGACTGTATAAGAAATGATGATCAGACTGATTTCAGAAAAGTCTGGAAAGACTAACATGAACTGATGCTGAGTGAAGTGAGCAGAACCAAGAGAACATTATACACAATAACAAGATTATATGATGATTAACTGTGATAGACTTCGCTCTTTTCAACAATGAGATGATTCAAGAAAATTCCAATAAATATATGATGAAAAGTGCCATCCACATCCAGAGAGAGAACTATGGAGACTGAATGTGGATCAAAGTATAGCATTTTCACCTTTTTATGTTGTTTTTGTTTGCTTTTTTCCCCTTTCTCTGTTTTTTTTTCCTTTTGATCTTTTTTTTTTTTGCACAGCATGACAAATATAGAAATATAGTTAGAAGAACTGCATATATTTAATCTATATCAGATAGCTTGCTCTCTTGGGGAAGGGAGAGAAAAGAGAGAAGATCCTAGGTTTTGAAAATGTGAATGTTGAAAATTATCTTTGCATATATTTTGGGGAAAATACTATTAAAATATGTGTGAGAGAGAGAGAGAGAGAGAGAGAGAGAGAGAGAGAGAGAGAGAGAGAGAGAGAGAGAAACAGAGAGAGAGAGAAACAGAGAGAGAGAGAGAGATGAGTTGTGTGGCTCAAAGATACATAATTAACATATGACATAGCTGGAGCTAAAATTCAGGTCTTCTGATCCTCAATCTATTGTTTTCCTCTCAAAACACAAAAAGACCCTCTCATGAATTAATATGCTAACAACTGGAGATAGAAAAGTCTCTGACATCATTGTCAAAAATGTTCTAAATTTATGTTTGAGTCATTTCATCATGAGCATCCTCTAAAGGATGTCAATGTACATCATTAGACTCAATTTCCTCCTCTATAAAAGTAGATAAGATGATAACTGCAGTCACTTTCACTTCTAGTTTTATGATCCCACAAGGAAGTTTTCCAGAGAATTGTTCTGCAGGAATTTTAATGGAAAGAATACTGAATTTAGAGTCAAAGTTGGTTCAATTTCCAGACTGGTTCAAATCTCAACCTTGTTATATGCTACCTGTGTGTGATCTTGAGAAAAATCCCTTCATTATTAAGGCCATTAGTTTCCCCATTTGTAAAATGAGGGGATTGCACTAGATAGCCTTTAAGATCCTTTACAGATATAAATGTAATAATAGCTAGCATTTATAGAATGCTATAAGATTTGCAAAGTGCTTTACAAATTTTCTCTCTTTCTCATGACAGAGATTATGTGACTTGCTCAGGGTCATACAAGTGCCAAGTGTCTGAAACAAATTGGAATTTAGTTTTTCCTAACAAAGTCCAGAGTCTATTCACTGTATCACCTAGCTGATCTATGATTTTATGAGTGCAGTATCTCATCCCCAGTCTTCTTTCTCATCTCAATCTTTCCATTATATATGAGGACACAAATATGTATTATTTCATTGTTTCATTAATCACCTTCTACCTCATCCTCCTGCTAAACTGTCTGACCTGTGAGTAGAGATAGTCATACATTTTCATCTCCCTATCACCTATATTTGTGCTATCTCCATGATTTTTTTTTCTCATAACATCCTATCCTCCCATTTCTTCTTTGGTGTTTCTTTTCCTAAGCCTATTTTTCATCTTGGTCATAACCTATAAACCCTCAGCTTGTTTTCTTAGTCTATCCTCCTTGTTCTCTTCTCACTTTCTTCTCTTCATAGATTTGACTATATGGTTGACAAATTCAGCTTTGCACTATCAAATACCCTTGAATTGTTTGTCTCCTTGTCTTGGAGTTATATATACCAAATGAGTAACCCCACCAGCCAAATTATTTGCTCCTACTTATAATTAATCAACAAAATTAATTATTTAATCAACAATTAATTAACAATCAACAAAAATTTAACATTTACCAATGTTTCAGGGATTATGCTAATCATGGGTTACAAAGAGGAAGCAAAAACATTTATACTTACAGTCTTTGAAAGCTTATGTTCTAATTGGGGAAATAATATAAAAATCAGTACATACAAAATAATTGTTGAGTAGATGAAAGATAATTTTTGAAAGTATGAAAATAATAATTACAAAATAGACTATTTTGGTACTCAACAGATTTATTTGATTGAATCTCAAATGCATCTTCATTATTATAAGGTGATCCTTTTATTTTTTTCCTCTTAGTCATTCTCTATCCACTCCAGATAGCAGGTTATTCCAAACCTTTTCTTGTCCCATAACTCTTCCTTTCAAGTTCAGACTCCTAGAAAAAGACATCTACAACTCATTGTTTTGATATCTAGACTTTCTCTTATTTATCAAACTCTTATATTCTGACTTTTGACCTCATCACTCTATTGATGACCATCTCAGTTGCTGAATCTCTTGTTCTTCTTTGTCCTTAACTTTTTCTAGTCTGTAATACTATTGACTGTCCCTTCATGAATACTCTTATTCCTTGACTTCTATATCACTGCTCTCCTTTGGTTCCCCTCTTCCTTTATAAGGATTGTTGTGAGAATCAAACTCAAATATGTGCAAGGTGCTTTTCAAACCTTTGAATTCTATGTAACAGTTATTTGTTATTGTTGTTGTTATTGTTAAGCTTGTTGGTACAGTATCTACTGTATACTGTACTGGATGCTGGGCCTACCATCAGGAAGACCTGAGTTCCAAAACTGTTTCAGATACTAGCTTTGTGACTCTAAGGAAATCACTTAACCTCTCCTGGGACTGTTGAGAAGATAAATGAGATAATAATAGTAAAATGCTTAGCATCATACCTGGCACACATAGTAAGCACCATATAAATATTAGGTATTATTATCAATCACATTATTTTATCTCTACCTCTCTATTCCTTAATTTACCTTATTGAATATTTTTTTCTTTTCTGTTCATCAAATGAATATGTATGTCCCTGAAAAATATTCAGTAGCTCCTTATTGCTTACAAGATACAAACTCTTTTGATTGGTATTTGTAGCCTTCGATAATCTGGTTCTTACCTTTCTTTCCAGATTAAGTACATCTTTTTGCTTTCATACACACACTATATTTTGGCAAAAGTGGTACATTCCTTTAATTTTACATTCAATAACTTCTAATTCTTATAAGTATTAGGAAGATGTCTTAAGAAGATAAAATAAGAAGCTTTGGATTCAGTAGCCTCTCAGTTTATCAAAAATAATGCATTTCAAATAACAAAAAGGAATGATAATTGCTTCAATCAAGTTGAAATAAATCCATTATTGTAAATCCAAAATATTATCTGAAGTCTCATCCCAAGTTTGTGTATGAATAAAAATGTAATTCTTTCTTTATTGTTTTTACTTATTATCTACAGATTAGGAAAATTAGATTTCAAAAGCACCAAGTTTGCATTCTAATATAATACTTCTCTCCCATAAAAGTCTACATTTGTGCTATTTCTTACCTGTGTAAAAAGTTTGTGTTATGTATTCAGCTACACACTGTGAAAATTAATGGTCATATGTCCTTTAAGGCATATTGAATTTAGGCAAAGTCAACAAGATCAAGGAATCTTCAGATTTCAAATAGGATAGGTTTTATAAACTCAATCAGAAGGCAATCATATAGTCTTCTGTCCTCATCATGTTACATCTGTTAACTCTATGAATAATTTAGTTGCACAATTTTATCTATCCTCTGTCTCTTTTATATTAGCAATGGATTTGATACAATATAAATGCTTAGCATGTAAGGACACAACTAGGAATTATTAGGCTTAAGTCAGCAGTAGATTTGTTTAATAATGATAATGAAATTAAAGTTTTTTTTTTAAAAAAAATTGAAGCATTTTCCTGTTCATTTCTTGAAAATAAGTGAGGGAGGGGAAGGTGAGAAAAAAAATCTTAATTTTTTTCTTTACAAAGATAATCAAAAGTATATAACATGCTCTCTTCATGTGGAGGTTTGTTTGTTCCTATATATGCCCATGATATTTACTGATAGTGACAAAATCTAAAGTCTAAAGCTTTCTTTAGTTTTTAAATGACCAATCTCAAAAATTTTGCAAATGCTACCTTAAAATTTAATATCACTTAATCACAGGTAGCGTTCCTATTGCCATACCCATATGTGAATACTGTTTCATAAAGAAGTCTGGCCTTTAGCTTCAGGCCTTCTTTTTGACCAAGTAGCACTAAAAAGATGTGCCAAACTTATTAGTCAGTTCTGTGGTACAAAGTCTGAATTCCAGTTTCTGGTGACACATTTTTAAATTTAACAACATAGAATGTCACCATTTAAAAGTTGAGTTTGTTCTATGATTCAGATATTATAAGAGATTTGTATAATTAAAGGAATCCAACTGCTTACCAAATGTCTGGGGGCTTAAATGCACACGGATTTAGAGAGCAGGTAATACCTTAAATTAAATTATATTTTGGAAAATACTCTCTTGAAAATACTCTAATGTTGTGGAATACTGGCACCAGAAGGAATTTTAGGAATAATTTGGTCTAATGTTTTCATTTTATAAGTCAGCAAACTGAAGCTCATGGAAGTGATCTGATCAGTCTTATTTATGTTTTCAACTGAGCATTCTTGTTTAGTTATTTATTATCAAAAAGAACAATTTCAAACTACAATAAAATAATATTTTATGCAAATGTCCTTGGAGATTAAAAACATAAAGAACTAATTATAATTTATTCTTACCCTGAAGTTTCAAAATACTTAAAATATAATGATTAACTTTTTTTTTTAAATCACTCAATGTGCCTGTTTAGTGGAAAGATTTTGGATTTGTTTCCAAAGTTGTTGAATTCCTCTTTGCTGAAAAAAATTCCTACCATTTGTATCTTATTAATTTTCTATTTGTGTTTTCAGTCAATACAGGGACCAGGAATCACCAGAGTTGAATGGAATCTTTAAGGTTATCTAGTTCAGGGGGGTTATATTTTATAAATGAGAAAACAAGGATAGAGAAATGAAATAACTTGACCATGGTCCCACCAAGGACTCCTCTCTTGAATATTAGAGAATGTTTGACCTATTTACAAAAAAGAAGGAAGGAAGGAAGGAAGGAAGGAAGGAAGGAAGGAAGGAAGGAAGAAAAGAGGAGAAAAGGGAGGAAAATAGGCAGAGAGAGAAGGAGGGATGAAAGAAAAGGAAAAGAGAAAAATGGAGGAAGGAAGGAAGAAAAAAGAAAAGAAAAGAAAAAAGAAGGAAAAAGGAAAGAAGGGAGGAAGCAATGAAAGAAGAAAAGAAGGAAGGATAGGAGGGAAGAAGGAAGGAAGGAAACTCCAGAGGGAATGACAATAACCCCCCTCTTCAAATGCCTCCCAAGCCTGCTTTACATTTCAAACTCTTTGCATAGGACATGAATGGGAAAAATAAGAATCATTTTATTTTCCTCCCTGCTCCCCCCTCCCCAACTAGATTCATCTATAGGACCAATGAAAGAAGATGGAGATGGATAGCTAGATGTGGCAGTTCTCCCAAGTCGGTCTGCAATTGAAGAAAAGGGGAACCAATCCTGTTCCCTCTAGGGTCCAGTGCAGGAGACTGACAGCAGCTAAAAATACAGACGCCTATGAGAATTTAAGAGGGGGCTCTTTTACCCCTACTAGATTCCTCCCCAAATCTCTTAAGAGATCCCTGAGGACACGGAATAAGCAGGATTGACAGGCAAAAAGAAATGAAGATCAAGGCAACAGAGAAAGTAGTGTGGAGAAGTGGGGTAGGAAAAAGGGCAAAACGTGGGAAGGGAATGGGAATTTGGGGAGCAGCCAAGGAAAATGACAGTATCAGTAACCGACCTGGGGCAAGAGAGGAGGCAAATGAGGAGCGGTAAAGCACAGAGAGGAAGAGGCAGAGATGGGGTTGGAGAGCTCCGGGAAAGTTCCTCCAAAGCCCGGGGTGCCTCCAACTTTCGCTTCCATTTTTAGCCCCGCTAGGTGCCAAGCTGTAAGTCGATACCCGAACAGGAGGCGTCTGCAGAGCCTGCGGCTCCTCTCCCAACTCCTTCTTACCTTTTTCTTTCGCTCGCACAAGCTCCAGGGTTGCATGACAAAAGTTTCAGGTCCTAGCCGGACTCTAGCTGGGAGGCTGAGAGCCTGAGAGGTTAGAGCTGACCGGACAGCTCCGGCTCCCCTTCTTATTCAGGGTGGGTGCCGGTAGCCCCGACTCAACGGGTCAGCTCCGCGCCCCTGCGCTCAGCCCCCAGCTCCAGGCGGGCCCGGCGCCGGGCCGCGGCAGCTTGGACTAAAATAGGCAGGGCAGCGGGGAGGAGGCGGCGGTGCCCGGGCATCAGCTGCCACGGCGCACGCGCCCCCCAGATGCGGCTGCAGCTGTAGGTGCAGCAGCGCTTGGCAGGCGGAGACACTGAGACCAGCTGTGGTGGGGTGGGAGCAGCTGGAGCCACATCTGGGAGGAACCCGTGGGGCCACAGCCAAGAAAGTGGCGAAGAATATCCAACTAGATGACAGCAGGCGCTCGGGAGAACGGAGATGACTTCTTTGGGAACTTTGATAAACTCCAGTTACTCTTAATGAATACATTAGGGCTTGAATACTTCATACCCACGACTAATAACATTTTATACTACGGAATATTCTCCACATATGTTGAAATTCACATTTTAATCTTCCCCACTTGGCATTACACATTTGTTTTAAGAGAAAAGCTCTAGGGGTGCTGATCAGTTTCTCACCTTATAGGGTCATGAACTTAGAGCTGAAAGGAACTGGCATTATTCAAAACCCAGATTTTACCCATCAGGAAATTCAGGCTCAAGAAGGGGAAGTTGCTTATCTAAGATCAAACATGTAGTAGTAACACTGTTTCTAATATTTTATCTTTCTAGGATGTTGGTATATTTTTGGTGCAAAAGATCTGGGCCAAGTCACAATAGAATTATGAAAATTTTTAAAGGGAACAAAGTTCTATAGCTGGAAGAGACCTTAGTCCATTTCTTACATTCTACAAATGAGAAACTTGAGGCTCAGAAAATTCATTGTCAAACTCATAATCTTCCATGTTCCTAGGAAGGCTCCATTACCTTCACATTTGTGGTGTCTGCACCTTCAATTTAAGGGGTTCTATGAAATAAAATTGGCTGTCGGCTTAATCTGTGGGTTTAGGATTGAACAGCTTGTAACTTGGGGGTTATTCTCCATTATGATTTTTCTCATAACTACATCCAAATCAATTTTTCTAAACTCAGGAAGATCATGCACACATATACATACATGTACACATATATATGTGTATATATCTTTACATATCATTTTCACATGATACATTACTACAGAAAACAATGAGCCTATTTTCTGGTAATATTCAAGTTTAAAACTTTTTTCCTTTCTTCTCAAATCCTATCAACTAAATGAAACTTTTTTTTAGCCTCACACACATCACTATCTCACTTTTGAAATTACCTAATATAGATTTCATATGTACTTCTAGGTGCAAATGTTATCTCATGGAATCCTTCATTTTTGTCTTTGTGTCTGTGGAACTAGAACAGCCCTGGAATATTGTAGAAATTGAATAAATGCCTTCTGATCGATGGATTAAGGAGGTTGAGTGGTACAGTAGGAAAGATGCTGTCTTTGGAGTAAAAAGACCTGAGTTTGAATCCTGCCTCCTACACACCTGTATGACCTTAGAAAAGTCACCTTAGATCTCTGGGTATCAATTTCCTTATTTGGAAAAGGAGATTTTGGACTCAAAAGTCTCTACAATCCCTTCCAGATCTAGATTTATGGTTATTTGCCAAGACTTAGCTCTGATCCTTTTCACTGGAAATATAGTAAAACACTAGAAAGACAAAGTATCAGGAACAGTGTGGTATATTAGGGAAATGTAGGATATAGAAGTAGAGAATCTGAATTCAATCTCAGCTCTGCTGCATTCGGCCTAAAAGATCTTGAATAACTTATTTCCTCTCCATGGATCTCAGTTTCCTTATCTGTAAAATGTAAGTAATAGATTAAATGATTCTAAGGTTTCTTTTAGCTCTAAGTATCTGATCTTATGAAAAATGTTAGAAAATGGGAAGACTTCAGAGTTTATTTATCAGAGTGGTCAAACAATCCAAGAAGTCCCTTTTTTCTAAGTCACCCTTGACAGGAGACATGCACATGTGCATGTGCACATACATACACAGAGACAAAGAGAGATAGAAATAGAGACAGAGAGAGACACACAGAGTGAGACAGAAAGACAGAAAACTGTGATGTAATAGGCATTTTGAGAGATAAGACTCCGAGAAGGGCGCCTTATTGCCTTGTCTTGCTTAACTCCTTTAATTAGATCTATTTTTGCTTTTGCTTTGCTGAGATTTAGATTGCTCCTCTGCCTTTTTTTTTACTTCAGCTGAAACATAATATAATCTGTTCCAACCTTTTACCTTTACTCTAAGCATTTCTCTGTGTTTCAAATGTTTCTTGTAAAGAAATTGTACTGTAGGGTTTTATTTTTTCATCTACTCTACTATCCACTTCTGTTTTATGAAAGAATTCAGTCCATTCACTTTCACAATTATGATTACTAACTGTATATTTTCTTCCGTCCTATTGTCCCCCCATTTATACTTTTCTTTGTTCTTTCACTCTGCCTCTTCTCACCAGTATTTTACTTCTGCCCATCTCTTCCCTCAGTTTTCCCTACCTTCTATCAATCCCACCCTATTCTTTCCCCTTTCCTTTCCTACTTATGCCTTCCTTTCTATTAGTTCTCCCTTTCTCTTTTCTTTCCCCTTTCCCCTCCTACTTCCCTACAGAGTAAAATAAATTTCTATATCCTAATGAATATATATGTTCTTCTCTTTTTGAGCCAAATCCAAGATTCAAACCACTTGCCTGCTTTCTTTTTCTTTACTGTAATAGGTCTTTTAGGCCTCTTCATGTGATGTAATGTACTTTATTTTGCCTTTCCCTTTCCTCTTCTTGCAGAAATTATCCTTAATTTTTTTATATCATCATATCAAAATCATCTTATGCATACTCTTTTTAACTCTAAAGAGATACATTTCTCAAGAGTTATAAAGTTTTGGAGGTGGAGCCAAGATAGCAGAGTGAAGGTAGAGACTTGACAGAGTTCTCCCTGAGACTTCTCAAAATACTTTTAAATAATGACTTTAAACAATTTTAGAGAATCAGAAAACACAAAAAGACAGAGTAGAACAATTTTCCATCTGAAAGTAGGTTTGAAGTTTGGGAGGAGGGGTCTGTGACATCAGGGTGGATCTGGAGCATGTAGCATAGGCCACATCAGCTCAGCCTGGGTTAGAAGTGCCTGAATCTACAGCAGTGACAGCAATTTCCAGACCTTTCAGCTCACAGAGGCCATGGACAATTTAGGAGAAAAGGTTTGGCATATTAGGATGTGAGGAGAGCCCCAGCTCAGAATAGGGCTTTGGGATCACTGAAGCAATAGTGGAGACAGTAGAGCTCAGTGACAACAAAGGCTTCCAGAGATCTCAGCTTATGTATGTGTGTGTGTGGGGGGGGGGGATGGAATGAGGGGAAGGGGATGAACAGCTACTCAGAGAGAGATTACAGGAGCTTCTTTACTGGCACTGAGGCAAAACTGTGTTGCTTTGTTCACACTCATATTTGGATTGCAGTTCTGGCTTATAGTACAGGTCCCTAGAAGAATCTTTGAAAACAAGCTGCACAAAATCTCTGAAGCTTAGAACATTATACTCTCCACCCTGGAAATGGAGCTCTACTTTAACAAAGAGTTAAATAGACTGAAAAATAATCGACTGGGAAAATGAATAAACAACAGAAAAAGATGCTGACGATAGAAAGTTATTATAGTACAAGGAAGATCAAAATAAACATTCAGAAGATAATAACAAAGTCAAAGCTTTTATCCAAAGCCTCCAAAAAAATTAGTAGCTTCTACATTATAGGATCAGAGGGCTTGGAATTTGTTTTCTGGAGAACAATGGAGCTAGGATTGTAACCGAGAATCATCTGGCCAAAATGAGTGTCATGCTTCAGGGGAAAAGTGGAAATTCAATGAAATAGAAGATTTTCAAGCATTCATGATGAAAAGACCAGACCTAAATCACTATTGATCAGAGAAATGCACATTAAGACAACTCTGAGATACCACTACACTTCTCTCAGATTGACTAAGATGACAGGAAAAAATAATGATGAATGTTGCAGGGCATGTGGGAAAACTAGGACACTAATGCATTGTTGGAACTGTGAACGGATCCAGCCATTTTGGAGAGCAATTTGGAAATATATTTAAAAAGTTATCAAACTGCATACCTTTTGATTCAGCAGTATTTCTATTGGGCTTATATACCAAAGAGATTTTAAAGAAAGGAAAAGGACCCTCATGTGCAAAAATGTTTGTGGCAGCCCTTTTCGTAGTGGCAAGAAACTGGAAACCGAGTGAATGCCCATCAGTTGGAGAATGGCTGAATAAGTCATGATATATGAATGTTATGGAATATTATTGTTCTATAAGAAATGATCAGCAGGATGATTTTAGAGAAGCCTGGAGAGACTTAAATGAACTGATGCTAAGTGAAATGAACAGAACCAGGAAATTATTGTACATGGCAATATCAATATTATACAACCATCAATTCTGATGAACGTGACTCTTTCCAACAATGAGATGACTGATGATCTTGTGACAATGATCTTGTGACAAAGAGAGCCATCTATACCCAGAGAGAGGACGGTAGGAACTGAGTGTGGGTCACAATATAACATTCTCACTCTTTTTGTTGATGTTCACTTGCATTTTGTTTTCTTACTCATTTACTTTCCTTTTTGATATGATTTTTCTTGTTCAGCAAGGGAATTGTATAAATATGGTTACACATATTGGATTTAACATATATTTTAACATGTATAACATATCTTGGTATGGCTTGCCATCTAGGGGAGGAGGTGAGGGGAAGGAGTGGAAAATCTGAAACAAGGCTGTGTCAATGTTGAAAAATTATCTATGCATATGTTTTGAAAATTTTAAAAAAAGTTTTGGAAAAAAAAGGAAAATAAAAGACCAGAGCTGAAGAGAAAATTTGATATTCAAATTCAGGAGAAGCAGAAGTAGATATTTAGGAAAGGGAAATCATAAGGGACTTAATAAGGTTTACTTTTTTACATTCCTACATGGGAGGATGATCATTATTGCTCATAAGAACTTTCTCATTATTATGGCAGTTAGAAGGCGTATATATAGGTAGAGGACACAAATGTGTGTTGCATATGAAAGGATAATATCTAAAAATAAAATAAAATCAAGGTGTAAGAAAGGAATGTACTGGCAAAAGGGAAAGGTGGGATGGTATCAATTATCTGTGATAAAAGAGGCAGGAAAAAGTTGTTACAATGGTGGGGAAGAAGAGGAGGAAGGGGCATGAGTGAACCCTACTCTCATTAGAATTGGTTCAAAGAGGAGATAACATACACACTTAATATGGGTGTAAAGATCTATCTTACCCTGTAGGAAAGTAGGAGTGAAGGGAGATATGGGAAAGGGAGAGGGTGATAGAAGAGAGGGCACATTGGAGAAGGCACTAATCAGAAGCAAACACTTTAGAGGAGGGAAAGGGTGAAAGGAAAAAGAGAATATAATAAACAAGGGTGAAATACAATTAGCAATAGTAATTGTGAAAAGAATATTGAAGCAAATCTCTATGATGAAAGCCTAATTTCTTAAATATATAGGGAAAAGAGTTAAATTTGTATGAAAAACCCATTCTTTAATTGATATTTGAGCAAAAGATATGATCAATGTCCAAAGGGTTATAAAGTCATGCTTATCTTTTGACTTAATAGTACCACTACTAAGTATGGATTTCAAAAGAGATTTTTTTTAAAAAGGAAAAGAACCAATATGTATGAAAATAATTATAGTAGCTCTTTTCTCAGGGCAAAGAATTGGAAATTGAGGGGATGCCCATCAATTGGGGAATGGCTGAATAAATTGTGGAATGTGATTGAAGGAATATTATTGTTCTATAAGAAATAATAAGCAGGATGCTATCAGAAAAACCTGGGAAGTCTTTCATGGGTTTAAGCAAAGAGAAATATACTGTGCACATTGTAATAGCAAAGTTGTGGGATGATCAGAAATGAATGACTTTGCTATACTCGGCAATATAATGATCCAAGACTATTCTGAAGGACTCATGATGAAAAATGCTATACATATCCAGAGAAAGAACTGATTGTGTCTGAATACAGACTGAAATATACTTTTAAAATAGTTTTTTTGGGGGAGAGGGATCTCTTTATTTTCTTTTGCAACATAATTTTTATGGGAATGTCTTGTACAATTTCACATGGGCCTTCTCAGTGTGGGTAGTGAGATGTGGGGGAAAAAAGAGGAGAAACTGGAACTTGTAATTTTAAAAATGTAAAAGATATTTGTTTTATACATAACTGGGGAAAATAAAATTATAAAAATATTTTTAAAAGTTACAAGTTTCATTATCCCTTGTAGAGATACAAACAATTTAATCTTGTGAAATAAAATGTGTTTTTTTTTTCTTCCCCAAAAGGGTATTGTATTTTATGTTTGGGTATTGTATTTGAAAATCAATTTTTCTGTTCAGCTCTGATCTTTTCATTAGGAAAATTTTAAAGTCCTCATTTCACTGAATATCAGTCTTTTCCCTTGAAAGATTATGCTTAATTTTGCTGGGTGTTGATTCTTAGTTGTAATCCTAGCTACTTTGCTTCTGGAATATCATATTCTAAGCCCTTTAATTTTTTGGTGTAGAAACTGCTAAATCCTGTGTAATCCTGACTGTGATTCCACAGTATTTGAATTGTTTCTGGCTACTTGCAGTATTTTCTCCTTGAACTATAATTCTGGAATTTGACTACAATATTCCTTGGAGTCTTCATTTTGGGATTTCTTTTAGGAGGTGATCAGTGGATTCTTTCAGTGACTATTTTTGTTCTAAGATATCAGGGCACTTTTCCTTGACAATTTTTGAGAGATGCTATCCAGGATCTTTTTTCCCCTAATAATTCTTATATTACCTTTCTTATGGGTCAGTTGTTTTTCCAGTGAGATATTTTATATTTTCTTCTATTTTTTCATTCTTTTGATTTTTTTTGATCGACTGTTAACATCTCATAGAGTCATTAGCTTCCACTTGCTCAGTTCTAATTTTTTTTTTTTTTTTTTTTTTGCTTTTTGCTGAGGCAATTGGGGTTAAGTGACTTGCCCAGGGTCACACAGCTAGGAAGTGTCTGAGACCAGATTTGAACTCAGGTCTTCCTGACTTCAGGGCTGGTTCTCTAACCACTGCGCCACCTAGCTGCCCCTCAGTTCTAATTTTTAAGGAATCATTTTCTTCAGTTAACTTTTGTAGCTCCTTTTCCATTTGGCCAATTCTATTTTTTAAGGAGTTGTTTTCTTCAGTCAATTTCTGTGCTTTCTTTTCCAAGCTGTTGACCCTTTTCTCACACATAATTTTCATGCATAACTCATTTTTTTTCAATTTTTCTTCTATCTCCCTTATTTGATTGTTAAAACATTCTTGAGCTCTTCCAAGAGGACTTTTTAGACTTGAGACCAATTCCTATTCCTCTTTGAGGCTTCACATTCAGGCATTTATCAGTGCTGTCCTCTTCTGAGTTTTTGTTTTGATTATCTCTGTCACCAAAGCAGTTTTCTATGGTTGGGGCTTTTTTTTTGTTGTTGTTGTTGTTCAACTTTAAAAATTGAGCTCTGCTTCTAGAACACAGGGGACACTGTCCCAAGCTTCTTTGCTGGGGGACAGGGATTTTATCATGATTTTCTGCTTGGAGTCTGAGGTGCTGGTGGCTTTTCCACTGGGCTGGGTTGGTTGCTTTTGTACCTGGATTCTGGGACTTGCAATTTACCTTCATGCTGGGAATAGAAGACTCAGAGCTGGCCTGCTAAGTCACTGACCAACTGAAACAGAACAGTTGATCTGTCCTGCTGACTCAGAACCCCCTGCTAGATTGACTGCACTCCCCTTTTAGCCAAATGAAAAAGACTTTTCCTAAAGTCTTTGTAAATTATATTAAGCTGAAAATTGTTTCATCTTTTTATGGATTCTGGGGCTCCAGAATCTATTTAAACAGTTGATTTAATGTTGTTAGTGAGGGAAACTGGGGAAGCTCAGGCAACTTCCTGGCTTCTTTCTGACATTTAACTCTGCCCTCAACCTTTTTTTTTTTTTTTTTTTTTTCCCTTGAGGCAATTGGGATTAAGTGACTTACCCAGGGTCACCCAACTAGGAAGTATTATGTGCCTGAGGCCAGATTTGAACTCAAGCTAGTGCTCTACTCACTGTGCCACCTAGCTGCCCCTACCTCACCCCTTTTTTAATTAACTTTTTGAACAAATTTTGGTTAACTCTTGCCACCAGAAAAATCAGGAAAAAGGTTTCTACTCAAAAGACCAAGTCATGGGACTTGTTGAGATTATTCTATATTACTCCCTCAGTTTGTCTATTATGTAATATATGTAATAATGTAGCACAGGTACAATCATTTCAATAGTGTTTATTTTGAGCAGAGTGAAGAACTCTCAGGGAATGTGCACATTAAGTACAGGTGATCACTTTACAAGATACTTTGTTTTATAAGTATTGCACTAATTATGTAAAACTTCAAGTTATGTCTATGTTATGTTCTTATCCTGATGAGATTATGAGCTCTTTGAGGATAGGGACTGATCCTTTTTAAATTTTGAATTTTCCTAGAAACGTGCAATTTTCTGACAAATAGTAGGAATTTCACAAATATTTGTTATAATATATAAAAATTAGCATGGCACTCAGAATTCATTAGTTCTTTCTGTTGAGGTATAGATCAAAGTATACTGTTTCACTTTATTTTTCTTGCTTTTTTTACAACATGGCAAATATGGAAATGTTTTGTCTGACTCCACATATATAATTGATATTGTTTCCCTTCTCAAGAGGTGGAGGAAGAATTTAAAAACTAATTTTTTAAAAATAAATTAATGTTAAAAATAAAGTATAATTATTTTTAAAAAATTAGCTTGACACAAGATTAGATTATACTTCCCTCCCTTCATTGAGAAGATAAGTCTCTATGGTATGAAATATTGTAGATACAGTTGGATGATGTATTTGTTGGTAGCTAACAAATTATTTGGCTGAATTATTATTTTTTTTATTTTTTGCTATAAGGAAGGAATCACTTAGAAGAGAGGGAGAGAAGGATACACATAAATGAATGTGATATAAAAATGAAAGTGTAATCACTTTATTCTAGGCTCTTTCCATTTCATTTCTCTTTCTGTAGGCTAGGGTCTCCTCTAACCCCACTTCTTGGGTCACTATTCTTTCTTGGCAGTTCCCTAGATGACTGAAAGTTTAATTCAATTAAGCAACAATAAATATTCATTAAATTCCTGGAGGGTGCCAAAGAGTGTGCTAAGTTCTTTGAATACAAAAGACAAAAACAAAAACAAAACAGTCCTTGTGCTCTAGGAATTTACATTCTATTTGGAAAGATAGTGTTTATATGTACTGTATAAAACAATGTGCACAATACAATTCACATTTGAAAAAGAAATATGAAATACCTCAAGGCATTTTAAGGATTGAGGGCACTTGCAGCTGAAAGATTCCAAAGAGGCTTAATATAGAAGACAGCACTTGAGCTGTGTGTTGAAAGAAATAAAGTATTTTATCAGGCAGAAGTGAAGAGGAATAGATAGATAGATAGATAGATAGATAGATAGATAGATAGATAGATATGTGTGTGTATGTAACATTATTATTATTGGAGGCAAACAGATTAAGTGATTTGCCCAAACTCATCTAGTTAGGAAGTATTTCAGACCAAATTTGAACTCAGATTTTCTTGACTCCAGGAGTGGTGCTCTATACACTGTCATGTACCTGCTCCAGAGTGATGTATTTAGGCATGGGGGACAGCCAGGGCAAAGTCAGAGATGGGCATTGAAATACTCTGTGTGAGAAATAGGAAGAAGATCATTTTTTTTTTTTTGGAATATAGAGTGTAGGAAAGGAAATAATGTATAATGAGACTAAGAAGGTAGGGGATAGGCTGTGAAGGGATTTATTTAAAAGTCAAACAGAGAATTTGTACATTTATACTAATGGCAAACTGGAATTTATTGAGGAAGGGAGTGATATGTCAGCCCATTACTTAAGAAAAATAACCCTGAGAGCTATGTGGAGGATACATTGAAATGTGGAAAGATTTGAAGCAGGTAATCCCACTAAAAGGCCATTGCGATAGTCCACATAAAAGGTAATGAGGGCATAATCACACAGAGGTGGCTATGTGACTATCAAGAAGTTGAACATAAGAGATATAGAGGTAGAAATTGCAAGATTTGGCAACCTTTTGGATATACAATTATATGTATGGAACGATCATTAAACTCTCAGAGCTGATGAGATCTCATTGAATCATAAAGCTAGAGCTAAACAGCATGTCAGAAATCACTTAATCCAAAAAATAAGGGCATTTTCACAAAGGAGGAAACTGAAACCAAAAGAGATTAAGTGATTTAGTTAAACTCTATAAGGTATTAGGCAATAGGTGAGATTGGTGTCCAGGGCTTTTGAATGAACATTTTCCTTCAATCTATCCTATCTTTACCACATTGTCTCCATAAAAGAGTAGAAAGCGAGATGGAGAAAAAGGATGAGGATAGAGCCTTAGTATACACCCTCATCCAGGGAAACTACATGAATGATTAGCCAATAAGGAAGCATCAATAGACAAGTAGGAGAACTATGAAAGAATAGAATCACAGAAACCCATAGAAGAGAAAATATCTGGCCGGAGAGAATGAACAATAGTATTGGATGTTGCAAAGAGATGAAAATAAAAAAGAGGAAGAGAGAGAGGTGAGAATTGGAAAAAAATGATTTGACAATTAAAAGATCATTATAATTTCAGATATAGATGGGGTTCAGGAGTGCAGAGGATCCCCAAAATATATTGACATTCTATACCAGTGTTATGAGTGTCCCAAAAAGATGTGGAAGTTTAGATAATTTTTAAATTAAGAATCAAAGGTTTATTATAATTGTAACACCAATTAAAGTGGGCTAAATTCCAAAAGAGGTAGTTAGCAAAGAGCAAGGAGTAAACAGGTAAATTTATAGGAATTTGGGAAGTACAGAACAAAGAACATAGCAAGGTAAATGATATCATAGAATTGGGATTCACATGATTGGTAGAGAGTTTGGTATTGGGGGCAAACCAGACATCACTGAAGGATAGCAGGGTGAAATAAAGATATCAGGCCTCCCTTTCTTTCACATACACATTTGCCAAGGTTATGACACATCACTCACAACAGCTATATAACTGCATCATCCCCAAGGTCCTGAAAAGTATTGAAGTCTCCACGACTATTGGGTTTCCACCACATCATTGTGAAATCCACAAAGCCTGGAAGTTATTACTACATCATCCTGAGAGCTGCATCACATCAATAATAGTTTCAGTTGAATGATGAGATCTGAAGCTAGATTGTAAAAGGGTAAGAAACCAGTTAAAGGAGAGGAAGCAAAGTAATCAGTATAGTTGAAAGCTTTTTCTTGGAGTTTTCTTGCAAAAGAATAAGGGAAAGTATCGAAAAATAGGTTGAGAGAATAGTACAGAAGCCTTTCTTTTCCTCTTTTTAAAAAAAAGATTTTGGGACTAGCAAATATTTGAAGGAAATAAGGAAGGAAAATAGGGAGAAATTAAAGGTTTGCTTAAAAAAAGAGGGAAATTATTGAGAGGTTAATCTGTTGGGAAAACTGGGAGGGAAGGAGATCAAAGACACAGAAAAGGTATTGGCAAGGTGAAGGGCCAATTAATCAGAGATTGGTGGAAAGGAGAAGAGAGTTGGGAATAATGCCAGATGGTTTAAAATGAAGAAAATAGAGAAAATAGAGGCATTCCTTTAAGGGGCCCCAATTTTCTCAGAAAAATAAGTAAAGAGGATTTACTTTGAGAATATAGAGATAGTGGGAGGTATAGAAAGTTTGAGGGAAGAATAATCTTCAGAAGCCTATATGGAAAATGGGAATCAATTAGAAAGGAATAAAAATTTGCCTTTCTTTAGTACAAACCCTACTGATGTTGTAGTAAAGTTGTAGTAAAGTCAGCTCCTTTGGAACTTTTCTAGTTCTACACAGAAGCACATGAATAGTAATGGAAGGAGGAGATGATAGAAGTAATTCAATGCTTGACTTTGATTAGGTAGTAGCAGCAATAGGACAATGGAACAAGGGATTCAGGAATAAGAAACTGTGTAGAATTGGCCTATTTAATTATAGGGTTTAGATTAGGAAGGACAGAAAATTAATCCAAAGTATGGATAATGGCCTAAAAAGTACTGAAAGGTAGAAGAATTTGAGGTTACAGGTAGGACAAAAATAGATTTGGGAGGGTTAAGGTACAGGCAGAGATGTATTAATAGAAGGCTATGATTGGATGGAATAATATCTGGATTTTTTGATAAGGAAAGGGACATGAGTGATGATTGTGAGTGATGATCAGACCTGGGGTATGACCATCATCTCTATGTGGTAGAGTAGAAGAATAGATCATAGGATCTGAGGAGATCAGGGAAATAGGAAGTTAGGGTGTTTGAAGGAGCACCAACAGGTATGTTGAAGTCCCCTAGGATAAAGTCAGGTATGAGAGTAAATTGATAAATCAGATCTTGAACTCCTTGAGAAAAGAGAGAAAATACCCAGGGATCAGTGGGTGATAGCCACTCTGATCTGGAATTAGTGATACATTTTGATAGAGCAAACTTCAAAAAAACAAGTTGTCAAGGGATGGTGCAAAAAGCAAAGCCAAAAGTAACAAGAAGTATTTTGATTTTCCATCCAAGATCAGAAAGACAGAATTGTAATGAGGGGGTATAGTACAGTACTCCCACTCTTGCTCTAACTAAAGCATATTCAAGCTGAGCCTGCACCTGAACCACTTCCAGGAAAACATGTGGCTCAATGATGAAAGGACTTGGTGTTTTGGTATGATGCAGCAAACTCTAGGTTCTCTCTACACTAGTCTCGGCAATGATAGGAACCAAGGCATTGCATCAATTTAAAAGCAATGATAACTTTCTTCCTATCTGTATGAAATGTGTGACAGGTAACTGTCTCTGGATTCCTGTAAAATTCCTGTGAAATGTGGAAGAGGGACAGCTACCTTCTATTCATTCCAGCTCTATGACATCTTTAAATACATGGCAGTGAAGTTGGGTGAACTTAGTGTAGACTTTGGATAGTGGCTGCATTTTGTATTTTTTTGCATCTTCTCTGATCATATATGAATGAATAGTGATGCTAAGATATACATGTCCAGTCTTGAATGCAGCCTTGTAAGTGAGGTTGGAGTTCTTGGGGCCCTTAGCCAGAAATAACTGGCAGCAGGAAGTTTCTAGTTCAGAGAAAATATCTGCAAGCAGTACAATGAGGGCAGAACTGGACTTGGTGGGAATTGTTTCGACAATGCAGAACTAAGGTGAAATATAAAGTTTCTACTCAGTAATTTCAAAAACAACTTCATTTTTTAAGGTTTAAGTCCCAACCTCACCAGGTATAACAATAGTTATTTTACCACTGCTGCTTGTTTTTCTGTTAGTGAGTTTCTGTGATTCTCATATGTATTTTCCATTTCATTTATGTAAAGGAAATTAAGAGCTATTTTAGACCTGATTTACACTGTGCAAAGACTATTTTTTTATTTTGGGGGGAGACCCTGGAAATGGGCTAAACTATAATTTTAAATGACTCTTCTTGTTTCTGGTAGGAAAGGTCATAGTTCAAATTTGGCTTTACAAGCTTAATAGCTTTATAATTCTGGGCAAGTAATAACTCTGCCTAGGTTTTCTCTACTCTATAATGGGAATGATAATGGCACCTCCCTTGTAGGGTTATTGTGAGGATTAAATAAAATAATATTTGCAAAGTGCTTAGCCCAGCATCTGGCATATACTTATTAAATGCTTGCTTCCACATGCTAAATGTGGAAATATGTTTAGAAGAATTGCATATGTTTAATCTATATTGGATTACTTGCTATGTAGGGGAGGGGGGAGGAGAAGAGAGAGGGAGAAAAATTTGGAACACAAAGTTTCACAAGGGTGAATGTTGAAAACTATCTTTGCATGTATTCTGAAAAATAAAAAGCTATTATTATTTTTAAAATGCTTGCTTCCTTTATTCTTCTTTTTCAAATCTAGGTTCCCCCAGGACGGAACGAAAGATTTCCCAGACCAGATAAAAGGGGCCCCTTTGAAGAGAAGGAAAGGGCAATTACTCTTGTCTGCCCAGCCCAGCAGTATTTTTTTTCTTATTCAGAGTGCAGGAAAGAAGCTTCTTCTAGTACTTCAGAGGTGAAGCAGAAATTCAGTATCATCTAGCAGAAGCAAAGTCTCTGGAAGGTGCAGGAGAGTAAAAGATCCCAAATGAAAGAATATTTGTTATTTATTGAATGGAATTGCAGAAGATATAATGTAAGAGAGAGACAGAGCGGTGGGAAAATAAAAAAGGGATAGAATTGAAATGGTGAAAATTATAAGCTTGGGGTGGGGTAGGAGAGTTTGCTTTGCTATTAAGGATTAAAGATGCTGAAATGAAATTAAAGATGCTGTAGTTGGAGTTTCTTAATCAAAGCAGTGAGTAGAAATAGTGGCAATCGGAGAAGGTGATAGAATATTAAAAGCCTCACACAGAAGAGATGTTTTATCAAATAAATCAGAATTGAAACAAGCCATAATTGCAAGCAGAACCTGGGCAAATATGCAGAATTCTAATCAGGTCATAGAGTTAGACAGACTAAAGTTTGGAGCTTGTACAAATGAGAAAGCTTCAAGACAATTTAAAATAGAAAAAGGAAATTAGAACAAATTTGACAAAGTTGGAACTTGTAACAATTCAAGTAGTACAAAAAAGTGTAGGCTGCCTCATGATGTAATGAGTTCTTTGCCTTTGATTGGTTCAAGCAGACTGGATGACAACTTGTCAGGAATATTATAGAGGGTATTCATTCCTTGATCAAGTTGTCGGATTATTGCCAATCATGCTTTACCAACCCTAGTCTTGGATTACTTCCACCACCTGCCTCCTTCACTCCTATTTACATCCTGCTGAATGGAGCTAAAAGAAATCACAACATAATGCTGAGACCACAACAAATTTGTGTTAGCCAATCTGAACTGTGCCCTAATGCCACAAGGCATTCCTTTTACTCTTCCCTAATAGATTCACTACCCGACTCCCCACAACAGCTGTTCCAAATATTTTCCCCTCTACTGAAGCCTTCTGTAGCACCCTCCCACTCGATCAACTGGACACCTTGCTTGATACATCATTGAAACATTTGAGACCATGTGCTCCCTCATGTTTATCTTACATCACTATTTTCTCCTTCACTCCTCTTTCAAATGACTAGGTAGCTCTTTTCCTTGCTAAGGCATTAGCCTTCTACACGCAATCTTGTATTTTTATTCCCATCTTTTATTTTTATTTTTAAAAAATTTACATATTTAAAATTTTTCTACTCTGAACTTAAGAAATAAAACATGTATTTCCATAACAAAGTAGAATAGAAAAAAAAGAGGATTGCACCTGAAACTGAAGATTATGTACAATTTTCTATTCTTTTTAAATATGCAACAAAGTTATCACATAACTTTCTTTTTTCCCCTCCTTCTCCTAGAGATAGCTACTACTACACATGAATATATGTACATACATATAGACACACATTGTATACAAACATGTGTATATATGTATCTGTGTGTATATACATACATTTATATATATGTATTTATGTATATATGTATGTATAAGTCATCCTTTCTCTGGATGCAAATAATACCTTCCTTCATAGAACCTTTGCAATTAATTTGTCTATTTATAATAGAATGACTTGGTTGCTCAAAGTTGTTCTTAAAATAATATTGCTGTTACTACATACAATATTCTCTTGGTTCTTCTCATTTTACTCTTCAATGATTTTGCAAGCTTTCCACATTTTCCCAAAATCATCAAGCTCATTATTTCTTATAGCAACATAATATTCCATCACGAACATATACCATAATTTATTTAGTCTTTTTTCAATTGATGGCCATCCCAACAATTTCAAGATCTTTGTCACCATAAAGAGAGATGATATAAATATTTTAAGATATGTTATTTTCCTTTTCCCCTAATTATCTTGTGAAATAGATCCTGGCAGTATTGCTGAATCACAAGGTATAGGCAGTTTAATAACCTTTTGGATATAATTCCAAGTTGTTCTCCAAAATGGTTGGATCAGCTCACAAATCCACCAACAATGAATTAATATTCTCCCCAACATTTGTCACTTTCTCCTTCAATCGTTTTAGTCAATCTGATAGGTATAAATCGATAACTCAAGGTTGTTTTAATTTGTATTTCTCTACTCAAAAACAACTTAGATCATTTTTATGACTGTAAATTATTTTGATTTCTTTATCAGCAAACTGACTGTTCATGTCCTTTGACCATTTATCAATTGGAGAATGACACATATTCTTATAGATCTGATAAAATTGTTTATATATTTGAGATATGAGATTTCATCTGAGAAATTCTTTAAAATTTTCTCCCTGCTTTCTGCTTTTCTTATCATTTTACCTACATTGGTTTTATTTGTACAATTTTAAAATTTAATCAGTTATCCATTTTACAACTACTAATATTCTCTAACTTGCTTATTCATAAATTGTTCACCATCCCATAGGTAATATGTTCCATGTTCTTTAAATTTTCTTGTAATATATCTCTCTTTAAATCGAGGTCATATAACCATTTTGACTTTACCTTGGTAAAAAGTGTATGTGGAGAGCAATCTGGAACTATGCTCAAAGAGTTATCAAACTGTGCATACCCTTTGAACCAGCAGTGTTTCTACTGGACTTATATCCGAAAGAGATCTTAAAGGAAGGAAAGGGTCCCACATGTACAAAAATGTTTGTGGCAGCCCTTATTGAAGTGGCTAGAAAATGGAAACTGAATGGATGCCCATCAATTGGAGAAAAGCTGAATAAATTATGGTATATGAATGTCATGGAATATTATTGTTCTGTAAGAAACGACCAGCAGAATGATTTCAGAGAGGCCTGGAGAGACTTAAATGAACTGATGCTGAGTGAAGTCAGCAGAATCAGGAGATCATTGTACACTGCAGAAATAAGACTATATGATGATAAATTCTGAAGGACATAGTTCTCTTCAACAATGAGGTGATTCAAACCAGTTCCTATTGTTCAGCCATGAAGATAGTCATATACATCCAGAGAGAGGCCTGTGGGAACTGAGTGTGGACCACAACATTTTAATGCCTTCTGTGAACATTTGCTTACATTTTGTTTTCCTCCTTAGGTTGTTTTTTTTTTTCTCTTTCTAGATCTGATCTTTCTTGTGCAGTAAGATAACTGTATAGATATGTATACATATATTGGATTTGTCATATAATTTAACATATTTAACATGTATTAGACTACCTGTCATCTAGGGATGGGAGTGGGGGGGAAGGAGGGGAAAAATTTGGAAAAAAAAAGAAAAGTACATGATATATATATGTATATATATATATATACAGATATAGATAAATAGATATGTGTGTGTGAATATAAGCACACATGTGTATGTATATTTATATGTATGTATATAATATAAAAATATGTAAATAATAAAAAATAAAAGGTGTACGATATCGATCTATGCCAAATTTTGCCAGACTATTTTCCAGATTTCCCAACAATGTTTATAAAATAATGAATTCTGTCCCAAATCTCTCTCATCTTCTAGAAAATTGATCACCCTCTTTTTTATCCCCATTGTCTCTATTCATTAATCTCTATCTAATGGCTCTTCTACTGCACAGAAGCTTTTCTTGGCTCCCTCCCACCCTTTACTGCCTGACCTTTACCCCCAGCTTCTAGTTCCTTCCCCTTTGAAATGGCTTTCCATGTACTCTATATTTTATTATTATTATTCAGTCATTTTTCAGTTGTATCTGACTCATTGTGACTCTATTTGGGTTTTCTTGGCAAAATTAGCTGAAGTTTTTGCTGTTTTTTTTCTCCAGCTCATTCCCTAGATGAAGAAATTATGGCAAACAGTAGAGTTAAGTGACTTGCTTAGGGCCACACAGCTAGTAAGCATCTGAGGTCAGATTTAAACCCAGGAAGATAAGTGTTCTTGAGTCCAGGTCTAGTACTCTACCCACTGCACCACCTAACTGCTCCTCTCCATTACTGCTTCTCTGTCATTTACTTTGTATCTATTTTATATGGACTTTCTAATTTTCATGTTTCTCACTAGACTGGGTTTTCCTGGAAAGCAGGGGCTGTGCTTTTTCCTCTTTTTTTTTTTAAATCCCCAACTTGTAACACAGTGCTAGACATATGTAAGCACTTGGTAAATGCATATTGGCTTACTGACTGATGTCTAAGATTTCTTCTAGCTCTAGGTTTCTATTAAGCTAAGGTTTTCATTAGCACTAGAGAGAATTCCTATTACTCCCAATGACACCTAAATCAAATGAGAAAATATTTGTAAAGCACTTAGTATCATTCCTGGCACATAAATGCTTATTCCCCAGCCCCTCCCTTTCTCCTGAAGAAATTACTCCCACCTTGCATCCCTGCTCTCTTCTGGTTCTACTCTTCTCTGATACTCTAGACCTTAAAGGGTTTGGGTCTGTTGGTCCAGATACTGGACCCCTGTAAAAAAAAAAAAAAAAAAAAAAAGCTGCATCCTCATACACGCTGACATCAAGGTCATTATCCTTTAGAAGGATCTGAGGCCCAATTGGAGGGTCCTTTTAGTCCATCGGTAATTGGTGATAGTTCTTTGTGGCTTTTCAATTCAACAAACATTTTTAAGGATATACTATGTACAAGACATTATAATAGGCACTGAGGATACAAAGACAAAAGGAAAAAAATCCCTGATCTCAAGGAATTTACACTCCAAGAATGCAGAGGGAATCTTGTACATATCAGGACTAAATAGTTTCTGGAGTTCCCTGATTCTGCCTTTCCTCTTTTTCTATCAGAATGTTTTTCTACCATGGCCCAGACCTTTCCTTGAGTATGGGTAACTGTCATGACAGTGGTGATGTTGACACTTAACTCCTGAACTAAATGTCCAATATTTATCAACCCAGACCTGAAGTACTGATATCATTTTGTGATGAATGCAAAAACTCAAGAGACAAAAATATCTGGGTAATTAATAATCAATTCATTAATTCAACTAGCTAATTATCAATAAATTGATAATGACTTCCTTTTAGCAAACAAAAACAAAAGATATGGAGAACTTAAAAATTTATAATAATCCTTGAAAAAAATCAATCCTGATTGATGGACATTTAATGAGGAGGTGAGCTAGAAGTCTTCAGCTCCTCCTGCAGGTAATGTGGCTTGATGATGATACTCAGCCAACTCTGGAAATCTAGAGAGGGGAAAGGGGAATTCATCTCTCTCTAGACCAGTCTGATTGGTTTTCTCCTTCATGAGCTGGGTCATACAAAACTTTAATGGAGGAATACAAAGAAAGGGCCCCTTTTCTTCAGGGTAAGAACTCACCCAGATTGGATTCTGCTTACACTCTAAATAGATGTAAAATCTCCTAGTTAGGTGGAATCTAATCCAGGATCAGAGAGTATGTTCCTCAAATATTAATAAACAAAAATTTGTATTAATCATGTTCTTCTGAGGCTTACCTTCCATGGTAGCATGGCCTCAATAAAAATAAAACAGAATAGAAAAGTCAAGATTCTCCTTTGGAGGGTTGGTTGTTGTCCTTAATTTTTTTTTGCAAGGCAATTGGGGTTAAGTGACTTGCCCAGGGTCACACAGCTAGGGAATGTCTGAGACCAGATTTGAACTTAGGTCCTCCTGACTTCAGGGCTGGTGCTCTATCTACTATGCCACCTAGCTGCCCCCAGTTGTCCTTCATTTTCTTTTTTTTTATTAAAGCTTTTTATTTGTATAACATATATATGGGTAGTTCCCCAGCATTGATCTTTACAAAGCTTTCCATTACAAATTTTACCCCCAGTCCCCTTCCCTCCCCTAGATGGCAGGAAGTCCACTACATGTTAATAATATTGAAATGCTTGAGAAGTTATGCAAGAAAAATCCTATCTACAAGAAAAAAAAAGAATCAGAGAAAGGCAACACAATGCAAGCAACTGTCAATAGAGATCATGAAAATGTTACGTTGTGATCCATATTTCATTTCCCTCTCTCTGGATGTATATTTTCTTCAGTGAACAATTGGAACTGGTTTGAGACAATTCTTTGTTGCAGAGAGCCATGTCCATCAGAATTGATCATCATGTAATATTGTTGTTGCTGTGTATGATGATCTCCTGGTTCTGCTCGTTTCACTCAGCATAAGTTCATGCAAGTCCCTCCAGGCCTCTCTGAAATCGTCCTGCTGGTCGTTTCTTACAGAGCAATAATATTCAATAACATTCATATACCATAATTTATTCAGCCACTCTCCAATTGATGGGCATCCCTTCAGTTTCCAGTTTCTAGCCACTACAAAAAGGGCTGCCACAAACATTCTTGCACATGTGGGGCCCTTTCCTTCCTTTATGATCTCTTTGGGATACAGGCCCAGTAGAAACACTGCTGGGTCAAAGGGTATGCACAGTTTGACAACTTTTTGAGCATAGTTCCAAATTGCTCTCCAGAATGGTTGGATCCGTTCACAGTTCCACCAACAATGTATTAGTGTCCCAGTTTTCCCACATCCCCTCCAACATTCATCGTTATCTTTTCCTGTCATTTTAGCCAATCTGACAGGTGTGTAGTGGTACCTCAGAGTTGTCTTAATTTTCATTTCTCTGATCAATAGTGATTTGGAGCAACTTTTCATATGACTAGAGATAGTTTTAATTTCATCATCTGAAAATTGTTCATATCACTTGACCACTTATCTATTGAAGAGTGGCTTGAATTCTTATATATATGAGACAATTCTCTATATATTTTAGAAATGAGGCCTTTATCAGAACCATTAAATGTAAAGATGATTTCCCAATTTGATGCTTCCCTCCTAATCTTGTCTGCATTTGTTTTATTTGTACAGAAACTTTTTAACTTAATATAATCAAAATTATCCATCTGGTGTTCAATTAGGAGTTCCAGGTCTTCTTTGGACATAAATTTATTCCATCTCCACAGGTCTGAGAGATAAACTATATTACGTTGCTCTAACTTGCTTACAAAGTCCCCTTTATATCTAGATCATGAACCCATTTAGATCTTATCTTGGTATGTGGTGTTAGGTATGGGTCAAGCCCTAATTTCTTCCACACTAGTTTCCAATTTTCCCAGCAGTTTTTGCCGAATAGTATTTATCCCAAAAGCTGGGGTCTTTGGGTTTATCGAATACTAGATTGTTAAGGTTATTGCCTAGATAGTCCTGATATCCTATCCTGTGCCACTGATCGACTGCTCTATTTCTTAGCCAGTACCAAACGGTTTTGATGACCGCTGCTTTATAATATAGTTTTAGATCTGGTACAGCAAGGCCACCTTCATCTGCCTTTTTTTTCATTAATCCCCTTGAGATCCTTGAACTTTTGTTCTTCCAAATGAACTTTGCTACTATTTTTTCTAGATCTGTAAAATAATTTCTTGGGAGTTTGATTGGTATGGCACTAAATAAGTAAATTAGTTTGGGTAGTATTGTCATTTTTAATATGTTTGCTCTGCCTACCCATGAGCACTTAATATTTTTCCAATTGATTAGGTCTGATTTTATTTGTGTGGAAAGTGTTTTGTAATTTAGTTTGTATAGTTTCTGACTTTTCCTTGGCAGATAGATTCCCAAATATTTTATCCTATCATCTGCTATTTGGAATGGAATTTCTTTTTGCATCTCTTGCTGCTGAAATTTGTTGGTAATATATAAAAATGCTGATGATTTATGTGGATTAATTTTGAATCCTGCCACTTTGCTAAAGTTGTGAATTGTTTGTAGTAGTTTTTTAGTTGAGTCTCTAGGGTTCTCTAAGTATACCATCATGTCATCTGCAAAGAGTGATAATTTGGTTTCTTCATTACCTACTCTGATTCCTTTTATCTCTTTTTCTTCTCTTATTGCTAAAGCTAACATTTCTAATACAATATTAAATAGTAATGGTGACAGTGGGCAGCCTTGTTTCACTCCTGATCTTATTGGGAATGGTTTTAGTTTGTCTCCATTACATATGATGCTTGCTGATGGTTTTAAATAGATGCTACTGATCATTTTAAGGAAAAGCCCATTTATTCCTATACTCTCTAGTGTTTTTAATAGGAAAGGGTGTTGGATTTTATCAAAGGCTTTTTCTGCATCTATTGAGATAATCATATGGTTTTTGTTACTTTGGTTATTAATATAGTTAATTATGCTGATAGTTTTCCTAATATTGAACCAGCCCTGCATCCCTGGTATAAATCCTACTTGGTCATAGTGTATTATCCTGGGGATGACTTTCTGTAATCTCATTGCTAATATCTTATTTAAAATTTTTGCATCAATATTCATTAGGGAAATTGGTCTATAGTTTTCTTTCTCAGTTTTTACCCTACCTGGTTTAGCTATCAGCACCATATCGGTCTCATAGAAGGATTCTGGCAGTATACCTTCTGTCCCTATTTTCTCAAATAGTTTGTGTAGTATTGGAATTAATTGTTCTTTGAATGTTTGGTAGAATTCACATGTAAATCCATCTGGCCCTAGAGATTTTTTCTTAGGGAGTTGGTTAATAGCTTGTTCTATTTCTTTTTCTGATATGGGGCTATTTAAACAATTTATATTCTCTTCTGTTAACCTAGGCAATCTATATTTTTGTAGATATTCCTCCATTTCATTTAGATTATCAAACTTACTGGCATAAAGTTGGGCAAAGTAACTCCTAATTATTGCTCTAATTTCCTCTTCATTGGAGGAAAGTTCTCCCTTATCATTCTTGAGACTAACAATTTGATTTTTCTCTTTCCTTTTTCTTATCAAATTAACTAAAGGCTTATCTATTTTGTTAGTTTTTTCATAGAACCAACT
>JAJPUD010005592.1:113669-126831 GCA_023553655.1 Myrmecobius fasciatus
TCTCTCTTAATTTCTCCCCTAGGAATTTGTGTGCTATTGCACTTGGTGCATATATATTTAGTATAGATATTGCTACATTATCTATGGTACCCTTTAATAAAATATAGTTTCCTTCCTTATCTCTTTTGATTAGATCTATCTTGGCTTTTACTTGATCTGAGATAAGGATTGCTACCCCTGCTTTTTTTTGTTCACCTGAAGCATAATAGGTCCTGCTCCAGCCTTTTACCTTCATCCTATATGTGTCACTATGTTTTAGATGTGTTTCTTGTAGACAGCATATTGTGGGATTCTGGTTTTTAATCCAGTCTGATATCTGCTTCCGCTTTATGGGAGAGTTCATCCCATTCACATTCACAGTTAGAATAACTAATTCTTTATTTCCTGCCATCTTATTTACCCAAGTTATGTTTTCCCCTTTCCTTTCCCCTTTCTCCCTTCCCCCCTCCTCAGTACTTTGCTTTTGATGACCCCCTCCTCCAAACAATACTCCACCCTTTAGATCCCTTCCCCCTGTTTTTACTCCTTTCCCCTGATTCTTCTATTTTCCCTTCTATTAGTTTATCCCTTTCTTTTCCTCCTTTCCCTCCCACTTCCCTCTAGCAACAGACAAGTTTCTATGTGAAATCAAGTGTCTGATATACACTTTTAGAGCCCAACCTGATGAGAGTAAGATTTACACAATGCTCAACTCCCTCCCCTCTTTCTCTCAATTATATTAGGTTTTCTTTGCCTCTTCAAGAGATTTTACCTTGTTTTTACCTCCTTTTTTTTGGATCTTATTTTTACCACTTTTCCCCTCTTTTCCCCAGTATGACAACCTTTCCCCCTCTAGTTCTCTTTTTCATATTATCAAAGTAATATCTAGTTAATTATACCCCCAAACTTTAAGCCTCCCCCTAGTAGAAATAAAGTTCTCAAGAGTCCTTTCCTTTTTACCTTTTTATGCATCTCTTGAGTTCTGTGTTTGGATGTCAAATTTCTTGTTCAGATCTGGTCTTTTCATTAGAAATAGGTGAAATTTACCTATATCATTGAATGACCATCTTCTTCCCTGGAGGATAATGCTCATTCTAGCTGGATAGGATATTCTTGGCTGTAATCCAAGTTCCTTTGCCCTTTGGAATATCTGGTTCCAGGCCCTTCGATCCTTCAATGTGGAGGCTGACAGATCCTGTATGATTCTAATTATTGATCCTCTGTATTTGAATTGTTTCTTTCTAGCTGCTAGCAGAATCTTTTCCTTGGTGCTATAGTCCTGAAATTTAGCCACGATATTCCTTGGGGTTTTAATTTTGGGGTCTCTTTCAGGAGGTGATCGGTGAATTCTTTCAATGGTGATTTTGCCCTTTGATTCTACAATCTCAGGGCAGTTTTCTTTCAGGATTTCCTGGAAGATAGTGTTTAGATTCTTTTTTTCATCATGGCTTTCAGGAAGTCCAATAATCCTTAGATTGTCTCTCCTAGATCTATTTTCCAAGTCAGTTGTTTTTCCTAGGAGATATTTCATATTTTCTTCTAATTTTTCATTTTTTTGTTTTTGTTTGACTGATTCTTGAAGTCTTATTGAGTCATTCACTTGTATTTGTTCAATTCTTATTTTTAAAGTGTTGTTTTCTTCAGTTACCTTTTTAAGCCCCATTTGTAACTGGCCAATTGAATTTTTTTGTTCATTGCACTCTTTTTCCACTTCACTAATTTTATTTTTCAATAGATTGGTGTCTTTTTCATATCTCTTTTGCAGGGCATCATATCCTTCTTGCAAGATATTGTATCCTTCTTGCACTAATTTCAATTTATTTTCCCATTTATCCTCCAGCTCTTTTATTAGGTTCTTTAAGCAATCTTCCAGAAAGGCCTTTTGAAAAGGGGACCAGTGATGGTCCTTGCTGATTTCCTCTTGAGTTTTGTCTAAAGGAACCTCTGGATCTGGGGTCTTCTCTTCTTTCTCTTTATAAAAGCTGTCTATGGTGAGAGCTCTCTTTTGCCTCTTCATTTTTTTTTTTAGACAATGTGGATATCTCTTTAAGGTAGGGGGAAAAAAAACGGAGGCTGAAACAGCCGGCTGAAGATTTTGCCCTGGGGCACTTCGGCGAATTAATTTAAGGTGCTGGGCAGGTGGGGGCTAGGACTAAGTCCGAATTACTCCTTAAACAAGGCAAGTTTGCCAGAACACCTGCCCCCAATCAGGGCAGAATGTCCCGACTGCCTCAGATAAACTCCAGGTGTTTGGAATTTGGAGTTTGGAGTTTGGAGTTTTTTGCCAGGATGAGCTGAGCTGAGCTGAGTCCCACCCTCACTTCCGGCCTACACCAGAGTTCTCTGACATCGGAGTCCTCTGTTTATCCCTCTGTCCGAGCTAGACAAACCTGATGTGAAGTTTTTCAGAGATATCTGCAAGCAGTATCCAAATATTTCCTGATTCGTTGACTTGAAGATCAGTTCAGAGGCTTATTTTATTGTTGATTTGAGAGAAGTTTGGAGGAGGACGCAGAGAGTCACCTTTTCACTCCACCATCTTGGCTCCGCCCCCATCCTTCATTTTAGAAGAAGACTAAAATGACATCACTATGTTAGAGTCTTGTCTCCAACTGTGGCTGAGCAAATCAACACAAGCTCAGAATACTCTGCTACAGGTCCATATGAACATTTGGGGCAGCTTCTTTAATTTTGTGCATTTTGTATTTTCTTGGGGCTAACTCAATTCTGCTTTGCTCATAGAGCACAGCTCCTTCTCTGGTAAGGGCATTGTGTGCCAGTGTCTCTCATATAATACAATAATAATAACAATAGTACTTACATTAAGGGGTTATTGTGAAAATCAAATAAGATAATATATATAAAGTACTTTGTCAACTTTAAAGCCCTATGTAATGGCCAGACATTATTGTTATATTATTATCTACAGTGATCTTGGGAAATGATGAGCCTATTAAAATAACTTATTTTCAGGAAGCCCTATCTTTGTAATAGCAAAAGAAAAAATCTATTATATAATGGAAAGAGAATTGGACTTGTCTGAAGACTTCAGTCACATCTTAGTTTTGCCATTTATTAGAACCTGGGCAAGTTAATTTACTTTTTTGAGTTTTAATTTCTTCATTTGTAAGACGGACAGGGCAATACTTGTCTCATGAGATCATTATGAGGAAAATACTTTTGGGGGAAAAATCATTATTCAAATATGAGCTTTTTATCACAGAGGATAAAAGGGCTTTCACTGGAAATGCTTTGTAGGAACCCAGGATTTATTTGTACTTTTGCCACTGTTCTGAAGTTTAACTGGGACAATGCTGATTCTGTTTCCTTTGGTGGTAGTGGGAAGGTAATGGTGGCGGTAGGGGCAATAAGATGGTTGAAGGAAGGAGGGGAAAAAAAAGGAGTGGTTCTAGCAGCTGTATTCCTTTTGTCTTGTAGAGAGGTGGCTATTAATTAGTTCTTATTTGATCAATCAATTAATCAACAATTTGGGTATAGTTTAAGGAAGGAATCAACAAGCTGGAGAATGTTCAGAGGACCACCAGAATGGTTAAAGGTCTTGAATTCATATCATATGCGCTTTAGTTGAAAGAACTTGGGGTTTTAGCTTGGACTAGAGAGAGGCAGAGATGGAGACTTAAGAGATGCTTTCAAGTATTTCACGGGCTGCCATATGGAAGATGAACTAGGCTTGTTCTGTGCTATACCACCCCCAAAGGAAAATCAGAAACAATGGATGGAAATTGGAATGAGCCAATTTATGCCTAATGTCAGAGGAAAGCTTTCTAATCATTAGAGCTGCTCCTAAATAGAATGGGCTGATTCTAGAGGTGGTATACTATGTTTCCTTTCTTTAAGATTTTCTGGCAGAGCAAGCTTGACCCATTATTGGGTGTATCGTATGGGGATTCTTTTCAAGTATGGGTTGGATTAGATGACCATTGCTGTTGCTTCCAATTATCCTTTTCTGGAATTAAATGTCTACTATTTCCCAGACCTGTAAGATACAAAGAAAAAAAGCAAACAGTCCCTACCTTCAAAGAACTAACTCCAGAATAGTGATTGGCCTGTCTGTACTTCCAGATAATGAGATTCTTGGTAACTGGAAGCACTGGGAAAGTCTAGATTTCTATAAAGGCTTTATATGCCACAACTGATGATATCTGTTGTAAATACAGAAGTGTACACTTTGGGCCTAGACCTTATTTTGTTATCTTTTAGTCTATCTGAGTCTTGTACTAAAATATATTTAAAGTTCACTCCTAAACTCAATTTTCAGAAAAAGTCAAACAGAAAAAGTAGAGTTGAATAACTCTTTTTCAATAATGACCACTCTACCAAGTCTCATTTTTTTTTAAATTAAGAATTCTTACCTGAAAAAATCCACGGATAGAGGTAAGGGGAGATTTATGACCTTAAATGCAAAAAAATAACATTTTTATTTAAAAGATTGAATATATGATGAAAATTTGTACATTATAAATTTTACCATATTATATTGCATATGATGCATATACTATATTATAGTATGCTATATATTTCTTTGTAATCTTGCATGTTCTATTTTATGAATTTAGATACATTCTTCTGAGAAAGGGTCCATAGCCTCTGTGAGACTGTCAAATGGTCAACAACAATAGTTAGCATTTACATAGTACATACTATGTGCCAGGCATTATGCTAAGTGCTTTGCAAATATTATCTCATTTGATCTTCACAACATCACTGTGAGGTAAGTATAATTATTATCCCCATTTTTCATTTGAGAAAACTGAGGCAGAGTTTAAGAGACTTAGCCAAGATCATACATGGCATAAAAAAGATCAGGAACCCTTGTGATAAACCCTGTACACAAGAATCTTACACACTAGAAGGTTACATATTAGGACTTATTATACGATCATATCAAAATTCAGGAGTCTTGGGAAGTTTTTTTAAACTCACTACATTAGAGAAAGAATGATTTATGTTCAAAGAATCATTGGAAAAAATAATAAATAGAAACAAATGAAGTTGAGAAGAGGGGAAAACGTGTCTGAATGATCTACTTTGATATCAGTTTTCAAAATTGTTGTCCAATATCAAACTGTATTGCAAATATATTGACCAAAAATATAAAATGCTAGAGACTATAGTTTAAAAATAACATTCATGGAAAATGGGGATTTTCTATGTTTAAGTCTAGTCTTAGCATTTTTTTTTCTTCAAGATCATTGGTATCATTTCAAATGTTGATATTGACACCAACATTGGCAAAGGACACCCCAAATAGAAAATGAACAAAATAATCATTCTTTAAGAGCATCTTCAAAAAATACAGCTAAAATCTAAACTTTAGGCAATATGGAATCTTATTGCTCACCTGAGATGTCTAATCACAGCTAAGTTTCCTGAAAAAAACAAATATACCTTTTTTCATTAACTGAGCTTACAGAAGTCATTATTCACACAAGGTTTAGCCTCTGGGTAGTGTTCATTTTTGCTTGTTTTGTTCAAATTTTTAAACATTTTCATTTAAAGTTTTGAGCTTCAAATTGTATCCCTCCTTCTTCCTTCCTGTCCCCTCTTCCTGATATGAAAAGTAATTCAATATAACTTATACCCTTGCAACCATGTAAAGTATTTCCATGTTGGTCATTTTGTATGGGAAGATGAATAAAAAGGAAAAAAAAGAAAGTGAAAAATAGCAGGCTTCAGTCTTAATATCAGTTCTTTCTCTGGAGGTGAATAGTATACTTTATCACTAGTCCTTTGGTATTATCTTGCATTGTTGTATTGCTGAAAATATTTGCTTATATTTTAAAAGAGGTTTGATATTAACCATAACATTCTATTTAGGATGGAGATTAGTTGACTAGCTAATCTTAATATCAGCCAGTTTGGATTTTAGCTTTAATGTGTTTTTAGTGTTTAGGTATGTGTGGGAGGAGGAGAGGGAAAGTAAAAAAAGACATGACAGAAAGCCTCAGACAGGAAGGAATTAGCTTCTTTGTAGCCTGAGCTTCCATCTCTTTAGCCCTAGCTCTGGGAACTTTGCTCAGGGAGATGATATAACAATTGTCAGCAGTAAGAATATAGTACTTCCCTCATAGGGAGAAAGCATCAATAATTTTTCTGTAGAGGAAATATTACATTGATTTTTTTCTTTGCAGTGGATAGAAAAACTGGTCTTGGAGTCAGGAAGATCTATCTTCTAAGATTTACCTAGTTGTGTGACTTGGCAATTCACATAATCTCTGTTAGACTCAGTTTACTCTTCTGTCAAATGGGAATAATAATAACAGCATCTGCCTTCAGTGTTATTTTGAAGATAAATTTGATAGTATTTGTAAAGTTCCCTATAAACTTTAAGGTACTATATACATGCTAATTGCGACTGCTTCTATAACTATATATGTATAATTATTATATTTATATATTACAACATTGCTGCTGCTACTGCTACTATTACAACTACAACTGCTACTATTACTACTGCTGCTGCTCTAAGATTTACCTAGCTTTGTGACTGGGCAATTCACATAATCTCTGTTAGACTCAGTTTACTCTTCTGTCAAATGGGAATAATAATAACAGCATCTGTCCTCAGTGTTATTTTGAAGATAAATTTGATAGTATTTGTAAAGTTCCCTATAAACTTTAAGGTACTATATACATGCTAACTACAACTGCTTCTATAACTATATATGTATAATTATATATTTATATATTACAACATTGCTGCTGCTACTGCTACTATTACAACTACAACTGCTACTATTACTACTGCTGCTGCTGCTGCTACTACTACCACGACTATTACAACTACTACTATTATAGTTATTACTATTATTACTTCTACAGCTGCTACTACTTCTATTACTATTATTAATGATGCTATTGCTACTCCTACTACCACCACCACTACTACTACTACTATTACTGAGACTACTGCTCCTACTTCTATTACTATTACTAATGCTGCTATTGTGGCTCCTCCTCCTCTTCCCATTATTACTACTGCTACTGCTACTATTACAACTACAACTGCTACTATTACTACTGCTGCTGCTTCTACTACTACTGCTACTATGTTAGTTCCAAAACCACAACTCCAGAATTTCTGAAGTCTTGTATACTGCCTGGGGAGTAGGTCAGGATTGGACCAGCACCAAGACACCTGAAAATTTTTTTGGAACCAGTTAAACTAGAATGTAAGGACCAATTTATTTTTGAGCAGTCCTTTAAACTTCAGATGCTCTAGAGTTAACCCTTATTTGATGTGTTGGCTACTAAGTTCACTCTTTGTAAGGCTGATTTATGTGGCACATAGACAATGCATATCCTTGGAGCCTGCTGTGAGAATCAATGGATTGTAAAACTGGAGATCTAGACTATCTTCCAAGTTTATCACGATTGGTCAGCAAACCTTAGAAAGTCTCTTTGTTTATTGACTTTTTGAGATCTCTTAGGTTCATCCTTAAAAATGGGAATAGTTGCAATATCTATTTTTCCTTCACTCATTCTGAGGGTTAATGAGATAGTATTTGTTGGATACTTTTTGTTTCTGACAAACAGTGCCTTATTTTTACCACTATACATTTGCAATTCACATTGGTTGGTTTGTGGCAATATGGAATGAGCCACCAGAGACCACATGTCAACTTCCAATGCCCAAATAGAAATGCAGCTAAACCTAGAAAGATGTTTTTTCCAGCAACACCTTTGGGATACCTAATTACTCATGAAATAATAGCAAACAGCTAATATTTAGATAGTGTTTTAAAATGTATCTCCCTTGAGTCTCACAATTCTGTGAGGTAGTGCTTTTATGAAACGTACTTTACATATGAGTACAATAATGTCAAGAAATGTTAAGTGCTTAGCCCAGAGTCACCTAACTAGTAAGTATCTGAGATGGTCTTCAAATTCAGGTCTTTCTTTCTTAGTGCAGTGCTCTAAACATTATACCAATCACTTCCTTGAAGATATAGGGATATTCTTCTACTCTATCTATACCCCTAATTCTCCATATTTAATCCTCAAACCAATTTGTGTAATCCTTAGGCCAGTTCATTTTTTCTACATATTGCTCAATTTCTCCACATTCATTTTCAGTTCAATTCACCCAAGATCTATCACTAATCTACTGTAGGCTAAGTAGTGAAGCAGCATGGTATAGTGGAAGGAGAGCTGTTTGGGAGTCAGGAAGAACTGGATTCAAATTCCATCCCTGATAAATACTCCTTGTGTAATCCTGGGTAGGTCACTTAAAATCATTGTATTTTAAGTGTCATTTAAAATCAAGTGCTGACTCTTTCAAATCCTAGCTAAAATCCCATCTTGTACAGGAAGCCTTTCCCAATCCCTCTTAATTCTAGTGCTTTCCTTCTGTTGATTATCTCCAATTTAAATTGTATTTGACTTTTAGTACACAATCTCATGTTGTCTCCCTTACTAGATTGTGAGTTTCTTGAGGGCAGAGGTTTTTTTTTTAAACCTTTCTCTGTTAGCCCCATTGATTAATTCAGTGCCTGGCACATAGTAGTCATTCAATAAATGTTAATTGAATTATTGATGTAACCTTTTCGGTTTTCCAGTTAACTCTAAATTGCAGGAGTCACCCATTTGCATTTAGTAGGGAGTTTTCTCATGAGGAGTTATTTACATTGATGAAATAATAAATCTAGAACATAGCAAAAAAAGTAGCAAGATGAGAGATTAAACGTAACAGAGTAGATTTATTGACAAACTTGGTGTCAGGAAGGCCTAATCTACCCCTTAACACTAGCTATGTGACTTCATTATGTGCCTCAGGCAATCTTTTAAGACTTTGAATTATAAATGGGTTTGTATCTTTTTTTAGTGGAGGGCATTCCCACACCAGGAAATTCTCCACTCAACATTTAATGAAGTGGTAGATGTTCATGGTGCCATCCTTGGTACTAAAGTTGTAAAATCTCAAAAGCATAGTTTTCTAATAAAATTCTTTAATATAGGTGTAATCCATCCTGGGAAATGTCTAAATTAAGACCAATCTATCAGAATGTAATCATGAATCATAAATCAATCAAGTGAAGAATCACAGATTGAGATATAGAAGAAACCTTAGTAGTCACTTACTCTAAGTCCTTCATTGTTCAAAGGAAGAACTTGAGACCAAGGGACACAAAATGATACTGCAAGTGAACAGTAGAGCTGAGATTTGAACTAAGGTCCTCTGACTCCAACTGCAGCTAAGGGACTTGGTGCTATAGGTTGGTTTGCTCCAGTTCCCAACTCCTCAATTTAATGTAGCCCAGTGCTTCTGGAACTACCACCATTATTCTAAATACCTTGAATTTACACAGTGCTTTGCTCACATGTATTCAGATTTATTTACAAACTTCTTAGTCCAATTTGATATTCCTGACACACAAATCAATATAAACAATATTTGAAATGAGGATTGGGATGAGTTCTTAGGGGAAATGCAATTCTAGGCAAGGTTTGCCTTTATTCAGATTATGGGAACAAAATTTTAATTAAATAAAAGCATTGCTTCTGAGCTGACAATGGTTCCCAAATTTCATCAAGGGACCAGCACCCATGTGATCTCAAAAAGGTCACTTTATCTCTCTGCATTTCATGTTCCACATTTTATGAGAACTGAACTCAATGACCACCTTCTATGTCTAAATCTATAATCATATGATTGCTTTGACTAGGTGATCTGTAAGGCCCTTCTTGCTATTGGAGAATCTATGATTCTTTTTGGTAAACATCAATGAAATAATATCTGATATTATATAGTAGTTTATGATTTGCAAAATGCTTTACATGCTTTATTTAATTTAATCTTTATAATAGACTTGTGAGGTATATGTAATGGGTAGTATTTACTATTCTCATTTTAAAGAAAGGGCAACTGAGGCTCAAAAAAGCTAAGTCACTTGTCCAGAGCTATACAATAAGTCAATAGCAGAAATAAAATTTGAACTCCAATTTTTTCTGATTCTAAGTCCAGAGCGATTTCCACTATTCTAAATTTCCTTAACAAAAGCAAAATGTCTCTCAAATCTCTTTAAAAAGACTAGAATGTAACTGATATAGAAGGTGTGATCTAAACAATTGTTACTTGTCCAAATAATTTCATAACAGACGAGTGTGGGGCAAAATTTTGTATGGAGTCTAGACAAAAGGAGTGCCAAACAGATCACCATTGTTAGGCTACCATCAGCACTAATCCAGAGAATAATCCCTCCAGTGAACCTTAACTGCTTTACATGTGTTTACATGATGGTGGTGGTGGTGGTGGGGTGTGTGTGTGTGTGTGTGTGTGTGTGTGTGTGTGTGTGTGTAGTTTCTAGCTTATAAAATGCATGCATCTTGAGAATAGGAACTGTTACATTTTTGTCTTTCTGTCCTGAGTGCCTGGACCATAGTAGGTGCTTATAAATTGTAATTGAGTTAAACTGCATTCTGTTCTTCATGGGTTTCCCAGATATATTCCTAATAGAAACAGTCAATAGCAATATTACCCAACACTTGATTTTTAGGCCTACATTTATAAGTCTTTCTGCTTTATCAGGCAGGTTTCTATGAGTTTGGTAAGTGTGAATCAGCTCCTCTGAGTCTGATTACCCTAAATGAACTGATAAAATCAAATTTCTGAATATGAAAAGCTGAACAGCAGAACTTGAACCTATAATGACTCCAACTAGTATAGAAACTTCATTAAACCCTGACCAAGCAAGCAGATAGCTTTGGCCTCTTTCACCTTCTTTATTAATTTTGGTCAGGAGAGGGAGAAGGGGGAAGTTTCAGGGAAGAAGGTTGTCTGACCCTGTGATTTTATTGGCATAAGAACCCCTTGGTGGGGAATTCCCTCTGCTGACATAGATTAATGACCATTATGAAGAGTCTTCAAAAACAGAAATTAAATGATTGACTCACGATTACATAGCTAGTATTGTTAGAATTAAGGCTTAAATCTATGTTTCCTCAATTCCAAGGATAGGTTTTTATGGCTACAAATGATTCAATTTTTGGTCACTTAAAATTTTATTCTCCAACTTCTTTTTTGAGAATTAAAAAGCAAATTGATACCTTTTATTTTTACGTTAACTTAATTTTAATATATATTCCCCCCCTCTCAATCACAGAACTATCCTTTATAACAAAGAATTTATTTATTTATTTATTTTTATTAAAGCTTTTTATTTGCAAAACATATATATGGGTAATTTTTCAACATTGACCCTTACAAAACTTTCCGTTACAAATTTCCCCCCCCCCCCAGTCCCCACCTCTCCCCTAGATGGCAGGAAGTCTACTACATGTATAACAAAGAATTTAAAAGCAAAAAAAGTTCATCAGAACCAACAAAATATCTGACATTATATGCAATTTTTTACACCTATTCTACATATATCCCCATATATCCCACCCCTCTCCCTATTCAAAGAATTATCCTTATGACAAAAAAAAAAAAGAAAAAGAAAAAAAGAAAGTGGGAAAAAAGTTTAATAAAATTAATCAATAAATCCAAAACATTAAGAAAAAATAGAGATGGCTCTACATAGCTTTTCTTTGGCATTGTTTGGTTATTATAATTACACAATAATTAGTTTCAGTTTCTGCTGTCATTGATGTTCTTTCTATTTACATTGTTACAGTCACTGTGGGTGTTGCTTTCTTGGTCTGCTTCCTTCATTGTGCATCAATTCTTATGTCTTCCCAAGCCTTCAAGTATTTTCATATTTGTTATTTCTTATGACTCCTTATTACCTATTCAATGACATTTATATAACCACAGTTTGTTTAGCCATTCCACATATGATGACTCTTTCACTCATAAGAGGGAAAAAAATTAGTATGGAGAATTCTGGAAGCTTTCCTTTCCTATTTTCTCCTTTTCTTACTCATTTCCTCCTTCAAAACACAGATGAGGTTGGTGGAAAAGAAACCATTACAGGTTCCTTCTGTTCCTCAGCTCCTTCCCCTTATTTGAAATCCTGGCTAGTGGAGGAACTGAATATGTGTATGTGTTGGGGGTGGAGAAAAGGAGGGAAGCGGAATTTAGAAAAAGAAACTCCCTTTCATACTCAAAGAGCAACTTGTATTACCACTAGAAATGTGTCTCTTGAGTTAGTGTGCCTTAGGTCATAAAGCATTCATAAGCCTCCTTGTACTGCAGCTGTCCCAGATGCATAAAGCACCATTTTGATCTGTTAATGATACATGAATCAGAAATGTGTAAATGATGTCGAAAATTAGCAGTCTGAATTAACCTTCAGGGATAATGCCCTCTGAATTCAAAAAATGAATTTCAACTATTTATTCCTATCATTTACATAATTCTTATCTGTGCTATACCCAAAATGTATTATACCTATTTTATAGTTAGATATACTGAGCCCCAAGAGAACAATTGACTTTATGGCATTTGAGTCAGTATTAAAGATCAGATTATACCATCTAATCCCCAACTTTTCTGTTTACCTCTGATGTTCATCTATATCTATGACCTAACGTTTTATCACCATATCTACTAAGCTGCTTATCTTCCAAGCAGTACTGTTTCTGCTGATCACTGTCCAACTTGAGGGGTTCCATCCTTTGACCTTTTCTTTTAACTCTTTGATTGGAAGACTAGACAAGAGTTAGCTTTGTAACTCTCCTAGAACAGGGAACTGAGGAAAATTAGCTGGCATAGTTCATGCTTGGCAGAAGGCTGGCACTGCCTACTTTGACTCCCTGTTCCAAGTTATCTCACCGTGGCAGTGATAGTAACAGGACTTCTTTGGCGGCTTTTATTTTCATTTGGATGAAGGATTGGGTTTTGCAGAAATCTTCCCCAGATTGCTGTTTTGTTTCTGGCAAGCGGATGCTACTAATTCATCAGCAGAATGAGCAAGCCGTTCTTGTGAGGCAGCCAGTGCTCCTTTGCTGGAACAGAGAGCTATTGCAAGCTGTTCATGGGGAAAGTCAGAGGAAAGATCATGTTTGCCTGCTGGGTTTATTTGGCCTTCTAATTAAGCTGCCCGCTGACAAGTACAGGTTTTTGAATAGATATGTAGAGCAAGTGGAGATACTATTACAAGATATCAGTTCCAGGTCATTCCCATACATGTTATGTACTTACCAAGTACTTTTACTAAATGCACACATTTGCACACACACACACACACACACACACACACACACACACACACACACACAC
>JAJPUD010005592.1:126841-154254 GCA_023553655.1 Myrmecobius fasciatus
CACACACACACACACACACACACACACACACACACACACACACACACTCTTACACATTCCCAGAGGCAAAACTCACAGTTACTTCCCCAAGTACCCTTGTAAGACATTCTTACTAGGGTAACCTTCTGTTAATAGCCAAATAGTTTTTTTTAAAAACTGTCTCATTCAGAAGGGGGTAGGGTATAAAAATATACTGAAAATGTCCACAAAGGGACAGAGAACTGAGAAGGAAAGACAGGTGAAGTGTTTTTCCCTTTGTATAGCTTCCTCTTATCCTATTTGTATTTGGAATGAGTACTTTTTAGGAGCATACTCATAAGCTATGTGTCACAAGTCCTTTAAGACATGGTTTTAGCATTCCCTTATAAAATAAATGAATGGAGAAGTGTTCTGGGCTGGATCTGACTTAGTCAGAGCCTGGTAGTTTAGATCAGATATTATTTAGGTTAGATAGAAATAAAATGTGATGATTAACAAGTCATTCATTAGTTAACAAATGGAGATATTCAACAAGGGTGTTGAAGACATTTCAATTGAGTGAAACTCCATTGCCCTTAATACCCATTGTGATCCACCAGCTCACATCTCCTGAGTAGCTTCTCAGAGCCTCATAGTTGCCTTATAGTTATGGGATGAGCAAGTTATGAATCCTTAGTTTCATGAACTAATCAAATCTCAAGGAATGCCTCAAAACCTCTTATGGGAAAACTAGCCTGACTTTCAGAAAGAAAGGGAGTCAGGATATTGTTCCGACCACAAGAAGAAAATCTGAGAATAAGGAATATGTTCATGATGGATGAAATATGCCTTTGAAAATGTTAATCAGGATGTGAAACCCATCAAGAAGTCCAATTCTGCATGGTGTAAGCATAAAGTCATATTTTTTTTTTGAAGAGTTAGTAATGTTATTTGCTGGGACAGTAAGCTGCTCTTTGAAACAAGATTGCTACTTTCTGAAGTAGTTTTGATGCTTCCAGGCCACTAGGCTAGCATTTAGTAATGCCAATAAATGAGTATTGACTAAATGGATGCCCAAGGGACTGAGAAGTATGTCCATTTTGACTTTAGTATAGCAAAGATGGACTCACAGTCAATTTTACAAAGGAGTGCTTAAGGCAAAGCTAGAATACTTATCCAAGCACAGAGGAGCAGCTGTATTATCAAAATGAAGGATGGCTTTCTATTCAATCTTGGGTTTGGAACTCTTGAACCTGTTTGAGCCTATGCAAGATTTAAAAATTACATGGAAATAAAAATGATAAAATTATATTGGAAAATAAAAATAGTATATTTAAACTGTTTCTCAGTTGCAGGTTTTTAGACTGAATCATTTTAATCATTCTACGCCACTGGGGATTCATTCCAGAGCTACTTTTGTTCCTTGTGCTTCACAAAGAAATCAATATGAAATGATAAATTACTATAGCATATTAAATACAAATAGGTATTTTAGCTGAAATTATTCCAAACCCCTAATACACCTAATAATCCATTGTTTTGTTTTGTCTTTACTGGAGGTATCTGAAGGACTGGTAAGAAGAAAATAAGGAAAAGAAGCAAGAATGGCAAATCATCTTTCAGATTTCTGTTACCTTGTCAAGAGTAAAGGGAGGAGACAGATTTAGAGTTGCAAAATTTCCCTTTAGTATTTACATTAGTCTCAAATGTTTCCTTAAAATGGTTGGGAACTCAAATGATAAATCATGTATTTGATTATTCTCATTTGGAAAGAAATTACCTCACTCTCTGGAGACATAGAAGGAAGAAACTCATCCTCTGTGTCTCTTCTGGATTACTTGAGGCAATAGAGCTCATGCCCTAAGTATCTCTTGGGTACTGCCACAACTATATTAACAATTCAGTTGGGAAAATGAGTAGAGAGCTTTTTAGTATGATGAAAATCAGTGCTTATAGGCAATCCATGGAACCACAAAGAGAGAAGAAGACTGTAGAAATCACTTAGTGCAATGATTTTTTACATTGCTATTTCATCGGTAAGGAAACTAAATCTCATGAAGAGAAACTGATTTGTCTCATCACTAATAAGTGGGAGGTAAATGAAATGTGATCCCCTGATTCCCAGTTCAGTGTTCTTCCAATATCATAGATAAAACTAACTGAAAGCTTTTATCCAGTGTGTTAAAATTTAAAGGGTGTTCATTGGTCTAGCTCCCTTTCAGTCATAGTGGAGGTTAGCAGTTGTTGCTGGTAGTGGTGAGGAATGTGAATCCCTTCTCCATAACGATTTTTACTCTCAATGATGGCTTTGGAGATTGGGTTTGAAATGGGTCTATAGTACCTAATTCATAGGATTGATGTATTCCATTGAGTGGATCAAGCCTTGGGAAAAACTTCTTTTCCTTCCAGAGAAAGGAAAGGGGTCTGGTAGATATTGATCCTTTCACATCTCATTCCATGGTGGAAATGTCCCAAAGATCTTCTTGAGTACCTTTTAAGTGGATTTATGACCATCACAAGACTACATTAATCTCATGAACACAAGGAACCTGTCATGGTCAATACTGGAGGAAAAAAGAAGAAACAAACAAAACATTTAATGTAACCCAGAAGGACTAATCAAATGTGGATTTCTAGAATAATACAGTGACGACGTGTAGATTATAAAAAGAAACCAGAAATACTATACTTTTCCTTACTCTTTTATAAGGATCAAATATTTTATTTCTAAAAGCTGTTCCATGCAGGGAGTCAAGCCAAATTTTTGCAACTCATGTTAAGATAATAATGAAAAGCAGAAATAGTAGCAATAATATTATAGCTGTATAACAGGTGATTATATCCCTGGCATAATCAACACTTCTTCATCACAGGTTGGAGTTACCTATAATAATGGAAAAGGTCTTTGAAGCTCACTTTCAGTCTCCTGATGTAAAGTGGTGATAATAAGCAAGAACATATCCATGAATATTAGGGCCACAGGACAGATGATGACATGTCTAGCAAACCCAATTCTTCATCATGTATGAAAGTCATTTAGTAAAGTAGATGAGGGGTTTTTATGTTCCTTAAAGCAGCCTGTACCTAATGCCAGTATTGATACTAAGACTCGCTCTATTCCACCACCCCTTTATTACTCTTTAAATCTTCTACTGAGACATTTCCCCATTCTTTCACAGAGATTAAAAAAGTATCCTCTCTTATCTTCCTCAGGATTACTTGAAGTTCACTTCAGGATTACCTCCAAGTCATCTGGGAATCCCATTTCTTTTTTTTTTATAAAGCTTTTTATTTACAAAACATATGAGTGATTTTTCTACATTGACCTTTGCAAAAAACTTTTTTTTCCCAAGCTTTTCCCCTCCTTCCCCCCACCCCTCACCCCTAGATGACAGGTAATCTAATACATGCTAAATAGGATAAATTATATGACAAATACAATACATGTATACATATTTGTACAGTTATCTTACTGCACAAGAAACATCAAATCTAGAAAGAAGAAAAAAACAACCTAAGAAGGAAAACAAAATGCATGGAAATATTCACAGAAAGCGTTAAAATGCTGGGTTGTGGTTCACACTCAGTTCCCACAGGCCTCTCTCTGGATGTATATGACTTTCTTCATCGCTGAACAACTGATTTGAATCACATCATTTTTGAGGAGAACCATGTCCATCAAAATTGATCATCGTATAGTCTTGTTGCTGTGTATAATGATCTCCTGGTTCTGCTCATTTCACTCAGCATCAGTTCATGCAAGTCTCTCCAGGCCTCTCTGAAATCCTCCTGTTGGTCGTTTCTTACAGAACAATAATAGGGAATCCCATTTCTTTGAGGTAAATATACAATTATAGTTGTTTAGTGACCTTTTCACCTGCCCCACACTGTTAGAAAGAAACTCTCCAAAATACTATCATTTGATTCCACAAGGTCTTTTTATAAGTGAGTTGTCCAAACCATCCAAGAAGAAAGACTTTCACATTGAGAAAGATCTGAATTGTTTCCTCAGGGTACATGGAACCCTTTGAGGGAGCAGGAACCTTAAGACCTCTCTACCAGAGAAAGAATAAAGAAAGGCTGGAGAGGGTAATCTGGAGCTATGCCCCAAAGCATACTGCCTTTATTGGATGTCTTATTTAGACTGTATTTCAAATGGAAAAGGGAGATCTCTTTCCTAAAGTGACATTGATTCACCACAGATATTACTTCAATAGTCAGATATCCAACTTTAAAGTTCAGGTGCCTGATGATGAAGCTGATGATCTTGCCTTGAGATCAGATAAAGTCACCAATTCTCTGGTCAGTGTCAGGTTAAGGGTTTCATGAGTTGAGTGGGCACTCTGATGGTATGAAAAATCCATTGGGTAAAAGTATTGGCTTTATCTTTTGTAGAGAGATTAAATGGCACTAAGCCCAGCACAACATAGTTTCTCAAACACATATCTAGATTGGCAATGGATCACAAAAAAATCAATATCTGATTAATTATAGTCAAACCATAAAGTCAAACCTGGAAGCATTCATTTTAAGTACCTACAATGTGGCAGGCACTGTGCTAAATCTTGGGAATTCAGTTAGAAACAACAAGAAAGACAATTTCTGCCCTCAAAAAGCTTACATTCTAATGGTGGAAGCTAATTCCTAAAGGGAATCGGAAAAGGAGAAAGAGGAGGAGGAGAAGATTCCTATGGCTGAGTCATAGTAGAGAAAGGAGTCTCGAGGGTCAGGAGTAGGACCAGGAGAACAATGAAGTAAGCAATTTATCTGACCTGAGTATTTTCCTTAAAATGGTGGTTCTGGGAAAAACTGATCAAGCCAAGAAAAGAGATGTAGGGCAAGAGGAATTTCCTGAATGAGAAAGCTGTGGGATGATGATGGAGAAAAGAGCAGAGCCCAGAGGAGGAATTTTGGTGATTAGTCTTTGATCCAGAAAATGACTGAGAGTAGAAAGGTTGGAGCAGGAGAGAGGAAGGGAGCTGGGTGTGGAGAGAAGAGGGCATTATGGCTTTGTAATGTTGAATTGCTGTTAGACACTTTTAGATAGTTTTGCAGTTTTTTTTTCTGCTTTGCAAGAGAAAGTCCAAAAATGAGGCAATATATTGTGAAAGAACTGTCATAAAAACAAAAGGCCTCAATAAAACTTTTAAAAAAAACCCTGTTTGAAATGATTTATTAGTAAAGGCAATATGTAAACATTTCTTCCATAGATGTATTAGAGTGTCCAAATTGCTTAGGAAGATGTATCAAGTTTTTATTAGCAATGCTGAATTTCCTTTTTGTGTACAAGAATGAATTCTTGAGATATGTAGTAATAAATTCTGGGAAGCACAGGTTTTAAATTCTAATCTCAATCACAATATATCATTTTTTAAAAGAATCATTACAAATGTTTTAAATGAAAATTTTAACAATTTTTCCATTCCTACTATGTTATAATTATATTTATCAATGTTTTCAAGGTTACAAAATACACATTGAATTATGAGTGATATTAAATACTTTAGAAATCATAAGAATACAATAATAAATATAAAAAATAATCTGAAATTTCAAAAACACCCATAGAGCTAACTCCTATGGAAACAAAATTTTGTGATAGTAAGAATCAAGTATTTGAAAATAGATTCTCGACTCCAGGGCCAATGTTCTATCCATTGCACTATCTAGATGCCCCAACCCTCTAATTCTTTTATTTATTATTATTATTATTATTTGTGAGGCAATTGGAATTAAATGACTTGCCCAGGCTCACACAACTAGGAAGTATTAAGTGTCTGAGACTGGATTTGAATTGAGGTCCTCTTGACTCCAGTGATGGTACTCTATCCACTGTGCCATCTTACTGCAACTTCAACCTTCTACTTCTTGCAACAAATCATTCTACTTTCTGATAGTTTTCATTTTTAGGAAGTTTTTCCTGATCTCAAATCTAAATTTGCCCTTTTCTATTTCCACCAACTCTACCTAGTCTTGTCCACTAGCTCAAGTGGATGGAATAAATTCAACCTTTCCACATGCAAGCTTTTGATGCTCTTCTCTCTCCCAATCAGGTCAGCATCTTCTAGGCACTTTCTAGGCTGTAAGAGTTGCCTGGGGACACTGAAGGTCAAACAGACAGAAAGGCTAGGTAGGTAATACTATAACTCTGGTCTTTCTGACTCCAAAACTAGCTCTTTATCTGTTATAACATGCTTTCTCTAACTGCAATTCTCTAACAACTCTAGCACCAATAAAATCCACAATTTTAAATTTGCATTTTACTTCAGGCTTTATACTTATTCCCCTTAAATCTTGTCATATTACTTAGATTTGGCAGATCATTTTAGTCCATCAAGATATTTCTTTTTACATTTTAATTCCATCAGTACAATTTATTATCTATTTCTCTCAGCTCCGTTTCATCCACAAATTTAACATCACACAATTTATGCCTTCATTACAATCATTCATTAAAATGTTGAACAGAATAGAATCAAGGATAGAGCCTTATGGAACTCTGCTAGAGACTCCTCCAGATTAGGGGTTAGCAAACTATGGCTTTTGGGCCAAATCTGTTCTGCTGCCTGTTTTTGTATGATCGTGACTTAAGAATTATTTTTTTTACATTTTTTTGAATTAAAAAATTTTATATTTTTGCATTTAAAAGTATATAGAAAACTTATGGGCTTATAGAAAACAGATAAAGGATCAGATTTGGCCCATAGGCAATAGTTTGTCAAACTTTGCTCTAGCTTGACATCAATTCAATAATCATTCCTCTTTGGGTCCCGATATGATGAATTGACCTTACTGCTAAATGGCTTCTTTACCAAGGGTATAAGACACTTCTAACTGCTTGCCATTCAGATTCTATAGTGGATTCCATTTCTCCTCTTTGTCCTTTTCCTAAGTTGTTATTTTTAAAGAAAAATGGTGCTGATGATTGGAGATATACTGAACTTATGGTCGTGTGATAGAGAAATTGATTTTTTTTAAGAAAATAATACAGCCTTACTGACCAGAAATTTGTTGTTATATCAGAGTTCTTTCCATGGACAGCTTTAGCATTTCTTTTTAATTTATGACCTTATTTTAAACATAGCTTATTTGTTTTATCATTGTTTGTCATGATTTCTACATTTTTCATTTTAACCTCATTTTCTGCATCATAGGTTTTCATTTTGAGATAGATATAAATCATGCTGTCCCAAACTATTTATTGTATATTAATCATCCAGTATTTTCAATGGGCTGCTCATATGATTATCCACTTTTACATCTGTTCACTTGCTTTTCAAATATAAGATGGTGAGTTACTTTCATTTCCTTTTGTAAAAAAAAAAAATCTTATGTAGAGACTGAACTCTTTCCCATAAACTTGGAATATGTTGATCAGTGACCATTTGCCTGATGGGTATAATCTCTTCTTCCCTTAATTTCTCTGGGAAGAACTTTATAGACACAATAGTGACCTATGGAAGTACAATTGTGAATCCCAAAGAGCAAACAATTCAGAGGGTCTTGAAGTACAGATCTTGCTCAACTTCACTTTTTAGGTAACCCAGAAATAAATCTCAAGGTTTATTTTTGGTGTCAAAGCATAGAAAGATATTCATGAAATAGACACTTAAGAACTTTCATCTTTCTAAGGTGGGCTCCTGTGAGAGATGGAATGTGGGGATCATAAATGCTCTTTCATTTATAGTAACATTGCTTGACCATGAATGCAGTTTTAAATACTGCATCACTGCTGTTGCTTATATCCAAACCCAAATCATATCAAAATGGAAGGCAGTCTCTAGATAGCACACACTATATTTAAAATAGGTTTCTCCTGCAGATGAAGGAATGTTCTGTTTAATCAAACTTTTGGATGCAGCAGCAGTAATGTGAGTTTCATTGTCTGCTATATGAAATGTATGCTTTTCCTGAAAGGCCTAACAAAATGACCAATGCCTTTGCCTCCTTACAAAGACCCAAACACTATGCCTTGGTCTATAGCAATTGCTGCTTTTTTCACAGCCTGGTCCTGTTTGTTGATGCCCACAGCTGAAGGCAATAAGGGTTGAGCAGGGTAGGGGAAAGGTAACATGGCTGTTGTTGTTTGTTCTTTGTTCTTGAAGAGGACCATGAAATGAGGGAAGTGATGTCATGATATGCAAGTGAATTGGATTTAAATGAGGGAGGGCTGTTCAAGGTCACTCACCCCACTTTCCCTTCCAGAATCATTTGGGTCCAGTGTCCAGATATAGATTAGGAACACTGGAAATGACTTTGGATGCAATGGGAGACCTTGGTCTTTTTAAACTAAAGTGTTTAACAAGTTTCAGCTTGACCTTCAGTGATTAAGTGATTAAAACTAGACAGCAATTGAGATAAAGAATTTCCTCTTTCACCTACTCAAAAAAACCTAAATAAACTAGCCAACTTTACATCTCTATTGTTCAACCAAGATAACAGAATGCCACAAGTGCCAAGGAAGTGTCAAGTGTTAAAGCATTTTTTTCATCAAAATGCATTAGATGCCAGATTCCATGACTTTTGAAGTAGACTAGTGCTGAGGTACCACTGAAATAGTAATCATAATGCTAACATTTAAATAGCACTTTAGGCTTTGCAAAATGTTTTCTATTTATGATTTTTAAAAAATCAGAATCTTGATTTCATTAGTTTAGAGAGCTTTCAGGGAGAAACTCTATCAAACAACAATTGACAGCTCCTCAGCCAGTCTTTAAGAATTACCTGGGGCACTAACAAGTTAAATGACTTGCCCATATGTCCCATTTATGACAGAAGTGGCACTGAAATCCAGGTATCTCTGGCTCTAGTGGCTATCTATTCACTAAAACAGGATATCTTTCATTCATATACATTATACTTAATTTCTCTTAGGTACTATTTTTACATTTGGGTAAATGTCAGAATATGTGAACATTGGGATTTGAGTTATATAATACAGATAAATAATTTTTCCCAAAGTGTGCCAAGTGAGTCCCAAAGAATATGGAACACACCCATGCAGGATAATGGACTCCTCATCAATAAGAGTCTTTACTTGGACACTATCATTCTGTGAATAAACATATATACTCTTTTAGAAACATAATTTAGGAATTTTATTACAACAAAAGATGTTGTTTAGGCCTCAGATATCATGGGAAATTAAGTGGTTGGGAGTTTCTCTTTGATCATACCATTACATTATATCCGAAACTTTTTCTCCCAGGTAGCCATATCCTATTTAGAAATTAATGTCACAAGATCATAGTAAGACTGAAAAGAACTAATTGCATGCTCTTCCTTCACAATTCTATTCTGATCAAGGCAAGAAGAGATTGAAGAATAAAGGAGTAGGGAGAAGTAAATGTTAAAACTCATTCTTAAGGTTATTTCTTGAAAGATAATACTGAATGCAGGAAATATATCTCATCATCAATAACTTAAAACTAAAGTAGACTTAATGGGTAAAATCTCTAATATGGCTAGAAACAAAATAGTAGTTACAGAGAATTTTCAAGCAGTCAATAGGCTTTCAGTAAGCATTTATTAAGCACTTATTGCAAATACAAAATCTTCTATTGACCTTTTAAAGTCCTTCATAATCTTGCTCCTACTGACCTTTCAAGCCTTCTCATACCTTATACCCATCATGTATTTAGCATTCCAGTGACATTGACTTCCTTGCTGTTCTTCACATAAGAAGCTACATTTTCCACGTCCATGTATTTTTATATGGTATCTACAAGCTGGCATATGGCTCTAGCCTATCTTGTTAGCTTTATCTCTTAACATTCCCCTTCACACTAACCACTCTTGCCAAACTAGACTATTCACTGTTTCACAAAATCATCCTGCTCTTTCCCACCTGTGAAATCCTTCATGCCATCCAGCATGCTTAGAATACCTTCTTATCTCCATCAGACAGAGGCTTATGGAAATCCTATTCATTCTTTAAAGTCCATTTCCAATGCCACTTCCTCTGTGAAGAGTTCCCTTTCCTCTCCAACCCGAAGTAATCTTTTTTTCTTAAAATTCTCCTAGCACTTTGTGCCTGTTGTGAAATTAGTTTTGTAGAATAATTTTTAAATGGTACATGGTTAAAAGAAGGAAGGCTATTCCTGAGGCTATATGTGTGGGCATCAAGATGGGGTATGGAAGCTGACATGCAACTGCCTGCTTTTTTCAAGACACTGTAGCCTCAGGGCTTGTGTTGGTTTAATGAGTGTTTAGATCAGACTGGAAGTGATGGTCTGGAGAACTAAAGAGAATTAGCTCTTATCTTCAGCAGGCATTGGTTGCTTAGAGATTTTTATAACAGTGAGGAAATAACAACTGAGAGAATGTAGAAAAATGATAATTTTAGAGGAATCAGTGATTGCAAGTAAAATAGTAAAAGTCAAAGGAAAAGGGAGGGGTAAAGGGAAGAAGTCTGTGGTGAGGCTAATTTTGGTGAGTGTCCATGGGTAAATAAAAAAGTTGATGTATACCAGAGAATAATGCAAAATCCCAGCTTTGAAGTGAATCAGAGAATTTCGAAATGGAAGGAACCTTAGTGGAAATCAAATCCAACCCATACATGAAAAGAACCTTCCTCTAAATCATACCTGGTAAGTGGTCATCCAGCATCTGTTCAAAGACCTCTGGACAAAGGGAACTTCTAAAGGCAGTTCCTTTCACTTTATGATTGCTCTAATTGTTAGTAAGTTTTACTTGACCGCTTTACTTTTTAAATATACTTTCTTCCTTTAAAGTTCAATTTATTAAGACAAGTCTGAGATGCCACTACATACTTTTCACATTGACTAAGATGACAGGGAAAGGATAATGATAAATGTTGGAGGGGATATGGGAAAACTAGGATTCTAATACATTGTTGGTGGAACTGTTTCCATTCTGGATCCAACCATTCTGGAAGGCAATTTGGAATTATGTCCAAAAGGCTTGTCAAACTGTGCATACCTTTTGATCCAGCAATATCTCTACTATCTGTATCCCAAAGAGATCATAAAAAAGAGGAAAGGATCCATATGTGCAAAAATGTTTGCAGCAGCTTTTTTGTTGCTGTTGTTGTGGCAAGAAACTGGAAAATGAATAGATGCCCATCAGTTGGGGAATTGCTGAATAAGTTAAGGTAAATAAATGTGATGGAATATTATTGTTCTATAAGAAATGATCAGCAAGATGATTTTAAAAAGGCCTAGAGAGACTTACATGAACTGATATTAAGTGAAATGAGTAGAACCAAGAGAAAACTGTATGCAGCAACAATAAGATTATATGATGATCAATTCTGATAGATTCAGTTCTTTTCAACAATGAGATGATTTCAGGCCAGAGAGAGAGGACTGTGGGGACTGAATGTTAATAATAACATAATATTTTCACCTTTTTTGTTGTTTGCTTGCTTTTTTTCTTTCTCATTTTCTCTCCTTTTTCATGTGCAGCATTGATAAATGTGGAAATATGTATAGAAGAATTGCATATTTTAACATATATTGGATAATTTGCTGTCTAGAGAAGTGGGTAGGAAAAGGGAAGGAGAAAAATTCGGAACACAGGGTTTTGCAAGGGTGAATATTGAAATCTATCTTTGCATATATTTTGAAAATAAAAAGCCATATTTTTTTTTAAAGTTGAATTTAAAGGCCACTTTTTCCATAGCATATTCTATGAGTCCCTTGCCAGCTTTCTCTCTCAGATTTCATGTAAACATTTTGTTTTTCAATTCCCTAGCATAGATACTATGGATTATTTATCTTCCTCACTAGACAGTAAACTTCATGAAGAAAAGGATCATGTTTTTTCTAAACTTTGTATTTCTCCTAGGGTTTACCACAGGGCTATTGGAGGTGAGAAGAGATGTAGTTAGAGAAACCATGGGCTATAAACACATGGAAGGGGAACACATTGATGTCTGATTATACCATTCAATCCCTAATTTCTCCAATGCATTCCTCCAATTCATCACTAACTAAAGGATAGTAAGAAAAATGATTATTTCTCTCTTGAAGTTAAGAAGTGAATCAGGATCAAGGTTTTTTCCCCTTTTCTATTTCCTCATCCAGAAATCAACCAGCATGAGGAATCTTTCTTAAAGATTTACCCAAACTAAAGATCTAATTAAAGACATTAAAAGAGATTCTAAGTTTAGGCTAATGGTAGATTCCTGCTCACTGTGTTTACTCAGTCTGGGAAAATGTTAGTTTTCTCTTTTGTCAAACTGCTGAAATGGAAATTGATAAGTACCATTGCCCAAACAGAGGGTAATCCAAGTCATGTATCCCAAGACCCTCATTATAATATAGCCCATCTCTCATTATGATATTAATTTTCTCTTATTATTTATTGATCAAATCAGAGATGACTGTCACCCTCAGGAATACCTACTTTTCCAAGAGAATATAAACTACTAGCCCACCATCATGAAAGATCTTTGTCATTTGAGAGTGCTATTGAGATCTTTCATTAAAATGCTAGAATTATTAATAACATGACTAATTACCCAGAAATTATGCCTCTTGAGTTTTTTAAATGCCACAATAGATAATATCCTTACTATTACTTTAGATCAGGAATCAGAGGAGTGATGAAATAACTTGAGAAGAGTTTCAATAATTTTTTATCAATTTGATGTCAGTATATCTGACTTTGGAAAGGATGGTGACATTGTGTGATGAGAAAGAAATCAGTCTCTGACAATTTCATATAAACAAAGGTGAATTTACTTCATATCTCTTTCTTATGACCTGACTTGTCAGGGTATAAACTTGCATTTGTATAGCACTTTCACAAAAACACAGATTTTGAAGTAGAAGTGTCTTTAGAAATCATCAAGTCCAAATTCTTCATTTTACCAGGTAAAGAAACTGAACCCCAGAGAGCCAGTATTTTTGGTGAGTTTCTGGATTCGTGGATGGGATTGGCAGAGGAAGCCTAAAGTAATGACAAGATTATTCCCTGAGGCAAGCAGGAAAGCACATTGATGGAGATCAGTTCAGTCTTACTTCTGTAGAGGTCTTGGGTAACCCTACCTTACTGTGTTTAATCAGAAGGCCAAGCTAAGTCAACCCCCTGGGATTAAATTAAATATAAATGTGTCCATGGCCCATACCATCTTTCCTGAATCTTTTTTGGGTTACCTCACCACAGCGTTCTGCCTTGTGGTGTCTTTCTCCTTTTTCCCTCCCTCATGCCTCATGGTATCTTTTTCTTTCTTATAACTAACTCTTTTTTAGGGTGCTAAACTCTTCTAAGGATTTAGCCTGCCAGTTAATGGCATACTTCATGAAGTATTCCCTTTCTCCTGGTTAATGGTGGGTTCCACTAGGGAATTTATATTTTTCATTAATTGCTATAATCCCTTTCCTTGCTAATATGCTCTCCTGAATCTATTTCCTATTTGCCACTCCTGGTGTCTATTTTGCCATTTCTCATAAATAAATCTACTTTTTGCCACAGATTCACAGATATGTGAATTGTTCACATATCTGAACCCCTACATTTGGTACTAATTGCCTACCCCAATCTAATCATTTAGTGCTAATCTCAACACATCTTGACCATGATCACACAGTTAAGGAGAAATTAAGACTTAAACGAGTTCTCCGGTAGCATTTTTAGGATCATTACTACCATCTCCTCATCACCCCATCCCCTCTGATTTCCATACCCCCCATATACCGCAGAAAATTGCAAATTGTTTAAATTCATTATTTACTTTCATGGTGTAAAAATAGCCACAGGTCCCTTCAGGTATCTCAACTTCATTCCTCCAATTCAATAATGTGAACAGATTCACATTACTAAAATAAATATTGCTGGAAACAGTCTTCTAATGAACAATGGCAGACAGTGTGCCTTTTCTTTGGTGTCTTTGATTAATTACGTGCTTTTCCTCCTTTATGGACTATAAATCTACATATAAATCAGTATCCAGACAGCAAGACAATGGAACCCTTTTAAGGATTCTTAGTTCTGTATGCCTTGATCTGAATACTCCATTCAGCTTTTCCTAAGCATTTTTTAAAAAGTCACTCACACAGGAGAGTAGATAACACCCTGAACAAAGCCCCTTGGTCACTCAGCTTTAGATTTACATGTCATAATGTCAAATCATCAAATACTGACAATTTAAAATAAAGGTTTCCAAATCCTGGGGCACATCCTCTGGGAGTAGGGAGTGTTCTAAGACCTAGGCTGGGGTAAAGCAAAGGCCCTAAGTACTCAATATTTTCAGGGACAGCTTCTGCATACACACACTATCTTCCCCCTCCCATTGAAAATTAATGTGGCAAATTTGCTACAATTGATAATTAAAGCAATGCAGATATTACACATTACACTATGGGCAAATGAAGTCTAATTTGAATCTTTGCTTGTTGAATCTCAATGAGGACATAATCTATCCTACCACTATAAGTCAGTTAGTAAGCTCATGACATTAATAAAAAACTTTTTTAGAGTTCTGAGTTCCAAATTCTATCCCTTCATTTTACCTGAGACAATAAGAAGATGTTGGTAATATATGTACAATTATATAAAATATTTCCATATTAATAATTTTGTATAAGAAGATTTGAATAAAAGAAAAAAGAGAAAGAAAATGAAAAATAGCATGCTTCAGTCTGTATTCAGACTGTATCAGTTTTTTACATGGAGGCAGATAATATGCTTCATCATTATTTCTTTAGGATTGTCTCGGATTAGTGTACTGCTGAGAATAGCTAAGTCACTCACAATCCTTTTTCAAACAATTTTGCTGTTACTATGTACCACATTCTCCTGGTATTATTCACTTCACCATGCATCAGTTCATGTAAGTTTTTCCAGGTTTTTCTGAAATCTTTCTGTTTGTCATTTCTTACATCACAATAATATTCTATTGTAATCATATACCACAACTTGTTTAGTTGTTCCCCAGTTGATGAGTATCCTTTAATTTCTAATTCTTAACCATCACAAAAAGATCTGCTATAATTTTTTTTAACAAATAGGTCCTTTTCCCTTTTTTTGGATGTCTCTGAACATTCCAAACAGAAACACCCAAAAACAGTGGTATTGCTGAATCAAAGGGTATGCACAGTTTTGTATCATTTTGAACATAGTTCCAAATTGCTCTCCATAATGATTGGATCAGTTCACAATACTAACAGTGCATTAGTGTCCTGGTTTTCCCAGGGCCCCTCCAACATTCTACATTTTCCTTTTTTGTCATATGAGCCACTCTGATAGGTGTGAAGTGATACCTCAGAGTTGTTCTAATTTGCATTTCTCTAATCAATAGTGATTTAGAGCATTTTTTTACATAACTATAGATAGCTTTGATTTTTTTTTGTCTGAAAACTGTTCATATCCTTTGGCCATTTGGACAATGACATATTTTTATAAATTTGAGTCTGCTATTTATATATTTGAGAAATGAGGTCTTTATCAGAGATACTTGTTGCAAAGTTTTTTTTTCCAGTTTTCTTGTTCCGTTACAATTTTCTTTAGGCAAAATCTTTTAAATTCTTATAAAATAAAAATTATCTATTTTATATTTTGTGATGTTCTTTCTATCTTTTTTGATCCTAAATTCTTCCCTTATCATTAAATCTGAAAGAGAAATTATTCTATGCTCTCCTAACTTGCTTATAGTGTTACCCTTTATGTGTAAATCATATACCCATTTTGACCTTATCTTGGTATTTAGTGTGAGATACCCTTTACCTAGTTTCTGCCAAACTGTTTTCCAGTTTTCCCAGAAGCTTTTATCAAATAATGAGTTATTGTTCCAAAAACTTGGATCTTTGGGTTTATCATATACTATGATTACTATATTAATTTAATTATGATGTAATTTGTACCTAATATATTCCACTGACCTGCTATTTTATTTCTTAGTCAGTACCAATTTTTTTAATACAGTTTGAGATCTGGTATGGCTAGACCATTTTCTTTTGCATTTTTCCCCATTAATTCCCTTGATATACTTGAGCTTTTATTCTTCCAGATTAATTTTGTTATTATTTTTTCTAGCTATATAAAATAATAGTTTGATAGACTGATGTGGCACTGAATAGACTAATTTAAATAGAATTATTATTTTTATCATATTGACTTATCCTACTTATAAGCAACTAACATTTTTATTGTTTAGATCTGACTTTGTATGAAAAGTATTTTGTAATCGTGTTAGTATAATTCCTGGATTTGTCTTGGAAGGCAGACTCCCAAATATTTTCTATTAGCTACAATTATTAATTATTATTATTATTATTTTCGGTGAGGCAGTCATAATTAAGTGACTTGCCTAGGGTCATACAGCTAGTAAGTATCAAGTATATGAAGCCAGATTTTAACATAAAGTCTAGTGCTCTATCTGCTGTGTCATCAAGCTGCCCCTATCTATAGTTATTTTATATGGAATTTCTCTTAGGCTTATAATGTTTGATTGATGGTTGAAAAAGAATTAAGTGCAACAAAATCAACAATTGCAAGATTTACAAAACTGCACTTTAAAAAGCTCATATAATAGCAATATTAATATTATGGTTATCATTTGGTAAGCAGCAAACATGGGCATTGTAAAGGATTTTAATAATATATCATATTACATTGTCTTAGTGTGCATTTAAAAATCAGCCAAACTGACTCATTTACAATTCCTCAAACAACATCTTCCCTGTCTCACCTTTACCTTGTCTACCCAAGCCTACAATGCACTTCTTACTTGCCTCTTGTTCTAGTTTCCCTCAAAATTCAGTTCAAGCTCTATTTCCTACATTAAAACTTTTCTGATCCCTCTAGCAGCTAGTGTCCCACCCCCAAATTATTTTTTATTTTGTTAAAATATGAATGTACTGTTTCCTCAAGTAGAATGTAAGTTCCTTGAAGGTGTCTCAAAGAGTGCTTGGCACATAATAGAACTTTAATAAATGCTTAATTGATCAAATTAGTGATTGGGCTTGACTTAAATTCCTGGGAAATTTTGGAATATACTATTAACATTAGTGAACATCTAAAAAAGGAAGTGGTGAACACTAAAAACTGGAATGATTAGGTAAGGCTTCATGGAAGAAATTGCATCTGAACTAAGCCTTGAAGACAGACAAGAATTCTAAAAATCAGAGAGGAAGAGGAATGGCATTCTAGGCATGGGTTGTAGTTTGTAGTAATGACTGGAAGTGGTAGATATAGTGTTAGATTCAAGGTAACATTTAGAAGTACAGTGTAGCTTGAAGGTATGGTTCAGAAAAAGGAGGCGTATACAAAGATCTATAGAAGTGACCCAAATTTAGGACATCCTTAAATGTCAGGTTGAGGATATGCTATTTTATCCTATGAGCAATGGGGAGATGGAAGGGATAGCTAACATACGACAAATTAAAGATCAAAAAAGAAAATTTTGACAGGTAAGAACAATGGACCAAATCTAATTGCATGAAATTTAATGTAATAAATATCAGGTTCAACGTTGGGATTCAAAAGCATAAACTTCACAAGCATAAGTTGGCAAAGGTGTGGGTTGGCAGTAGTTTCTAAGGGGAATTGGTGGATTACAAGATTTATAGGTATCAACAGTCTGACATATAGCTAACAAAATCCTATTTTTTTCTAGGACTGCATTGAGAGTCATAGTATACAAGGACAATGAGAGTTCCATTGTATTCAGCCCAAAATAGACCATACCTTGAGTTTTGTAATTAGTTTGGCACCCCATATTTTAGAAAGGACATAGAAAAATTGTAATGAGTTGATAATGTTAATAAATAGCGTTTATTTAGCAATTGAAGGTTTGCTAAAGGCTCTATGTTAATTATATAATTTGATCCCTTCAATAATCTTTTGAAAATTGTATTATTTTCAAACACATCTCCACTTTACTGCTGAGGAAATTTAAGTGATGAGACTAAATGATATCTCTAGAACTGCAGAGCTATTAAGTTTCTGAAAAAGGATTTGAAAGTGGCCTTCCTGAATCTAAGCCTAATCCTCTCTGGGTTAACTAGTCCCCACCTATAGTATATATACAAGGATCTTTGAAGAATCTGACAGATGTTTATCCTGGAAAAATTAAGACAAAAGGAGGATATAATAGTAATATTTGAAAGCCTATCATATGGAAAAGAGATCAGATTAAATTTGTACTTCTCAACCCTAGAGGATATAATTAGGAGCAATATGTGGAATTTGGAAAGAGGTAGGTGTAAGTTTAATATGAGAAAAAAAAATTCCTTAATAGATGTGGTCCAGGTGAGAAAAGACTGCAATTTTCAGGATTTGAGGGCTTAGAGCATAAGTACTAGAGGGAAGAGAACAAAGACTTCATTTTCCATAAGGCTAGATGTTAATAACACTAGTTATTGGAATGTAGAGTGTCCCAAAGTAGACTGAAGGAGGAATCTAGTTTTCTGCAAGATTTGTAATCATATGAATGTTGGAGGGGTTGTGGGAAGGCTGGGACACTGATGCATTGTTGGTGGAGCTGTGAACGGATACAGCCATTCTGGAGAACAATTTGGAGCTATGCTCAAAAAGTTATCAAACTGTGCATACCCTTTGACCCAGCAGCATTTCTATTGGGCTTATATCCCAAAGAAATCATAAAGGAAGGAAAAGGCCCCACATGTGCAAGAATGTTTGTGGCAGCCCTTTTTGTAGTGGCTAGAAACTGGAAATTGAATAGATGCCCTTCAATTGGAGAATGGCTGAATAAATTATGGTATATGAATGTTATGGAATATTATTGTTCTGTAAGAAATGACCAGCAAGATGATTTCAGAGAGGCCTGGAGAGACTTACATGAACTGATGCTGAGTGAAATGAGCAGAACCAGGAGATCATTATACACAGCAACAACAGTACTATATGACGATCAATTCTGATGGACATGGCTCTCTTCAACAATGAAATGTTTCAAACCACCTCCAATTGTTCACTGAAGAGAGCCATATACACCCAGAGAGAGGGATGCGAAATGTGGACCACAACATAACATTCTCATACTCCTTGATTGATGTTTGCTTACATTGTGTTTCCTTTATCTGATATATCGTTCGTGTAGATAAGATTTTTCTTGCACACCAATGATAAGTTTGGAAATATGTATACATATATTCGATTTGCCAATATTTTAACATAATTAACATGTAGTGGATATCCTGCCATCTAGGGGGAGGGGTGGGGAGTTGGGGGGAAAAATTTGTAACGGAAAGCTATGTAAGGGTTATTGTTGAAGAATTACCCACACATATGTTATTCAAATAAAATAAAAATTAAAAAAAAAATTTAAAAAAAAAAAAGATTTGTAATCATATAGAAGGAGAAACAATCCAGGGATGCTTGGAGAGGGTAGATGTAGAGTGAGTGATCTATAATGATTAAGACAAGTCAAGTTGAGAGCTACATATTGACCTTGGCATCTGGGAGAAAGAAGCCAGCAGGATGACCCCAGTAGGATCAAGTTTTAAATAATATTGCTAAAGCTGGTTGTCTTTACTGACAGTTCCAAACTCCTTATTCTTGCTACCCAGAAAGACTGTATATCAGATACACAAGCATGGAGGCACTCAAAAAACTAAATTACAGTGGGAAGAAGAAATAGCAGAGATTAAATGAGGGGAATGGAACAAGTCTTTAACCACTGGAACTACTGAGCTGAAATTGTTTTATGTTGCTATAATATTGATTTGAATTAATTAAATGTTTCTTTGTTTCAATGCTGTTCCCTTCATAGGTTTTATTAGCACAATGTGTAACTGAATAACTAGATTTATTATTTTTAGAGGTTCCCAGTTTTTTTTTAACTATATAGCTATAATAGAGAACCAGGTAAGGAAAAGGTAGGGAAGGAAAAGGAGAGGAAAAGAAGGAAAACCTGTTCATATCTTTTGATCATTTATCAATTGGGAATTGGCTCTTGTTTTTTATAAATTTGACTTGGTTCTTTATATGTTTGAGAAATGAGGCCTTTATCAGAGAAACTTACTTAAAATTTTTTTCAATTACTAATTGTATTTCTCTCCATCCTGTCCTCCATTCCCATTTTCATTCTCCTATTCTCCTATTCTCTCTACTTTCACTGACACAAAAATGTTTTGATTCTCAATACTCCCTCCCCATTCTGCTTTCTGTACTATCACCCCCTCCTCTTTTTTATTCCCTTCTCCTACTTTCCTGTAGGATAAGATAGATTTCTATATTAAATTGAGTATTTTATTTCCTTTACATTCAACAAACACTGTGCCATCTGTTATATATACTCCTTATTGTCCTAAAAAATAAGAACATCCTTATGAGTTACAGGTATCATCTTCCCATGTAGAAATGTAAACATTTCAATCTTATTAAGTCCCTTATAATTTTCTTTCTGTTTGTTTGTTTACTTTTTTATGCTTCCCTTGTGTCTTGTACTTGAAAGTCAGATTTTCTATTCAGCTCTGTTATTTTCATGAAGAATGCTTGAAAATTTCCATTTTTCTCTCTGAAGCATTATACTCAGTTTTGTTGGATATGTGGTTGAAAACCTAGCTCCTTTCTGCTTCAAATTATCATATTCCAAAACCCCTGATCCTTTAATAAAGAAGATGCTAAATCTTGTGTTATCATGACTGTAGCTCCACAATATTTGAATTGTTTCTTTTTTTATTTTTCTTTTTTTTAATTTTATTTACATAACATATGTGTGGGTAATTCTTCAACAATAACCCTTACATAGCTTTCTGTTACAAATTTTCCCCCCAACTCCCCACCCCTCCCCTAGATGGCAGGATATCCACTACATGTTAATTATGTTAAAATATTGGCAAATCTAATATATGTATACATATTTCCAAACTTATCATTGTTGTGCAAGAAAAATCTTATCTACACAAAAGATATATCAGATAAAGGAAACACAATGTAAGCAAACATCAATCAAGGAGTATGAGAATGTTATGTTGTGGTCCACATTTCACATTCCTCTCTCTGGGTGTATATGGCTTTCTTCAGTGAACAATTGGAGGTGGTTTGAAGCATTTCATTGTTGAAGAGAGCCATGTCCATCAGAATTGATTGTCATATAGTACTGTTGTTGCCGTGTATAATGATCTCCTGGTTCTGCTCATTTCACTCAGCATCAGTTCATATAAGTCTCTCCAAGCCTCTCTGAAATCATCTTGCTGGTCATTTCTTACAGAACAATAATATTCCATAATATTCATATACCATAATTTATTCAGCCATTCTCCAATTGAAGGGCATCTATTGAATTGTTTCTTTCTGGCTGTTTGCAATGTTTTCTCTGCAATGTTTTCTCCTTGACTTGGGAGTTCTGGTATTTGACTATAATAATCCTAAGAGTTTCCTTTTTGGAATCTCTTTCAGGAAGTGATCAGTGAATTCTATCGATTTCTATTTTGCCCTCTGGTATTAGAAAATCAGGGCAGTTTGCCTTGATAATTTCTTGAAAGATGATGTCTAGGCTGTTTTTTAAATCATGACTTTCAGATAATCCAATGATTTTAAAATTATTTTTCCTGATCTATTTTCCAGGTCAGTTATTTTTTTTCCAATGAGATATTTCACATTGTCTTCTATTTTTTTATTCTTTTGATTTTGTTTTATTATTATTATTTTTTAATTACTCAGGTCAGTAGCTTCCCTTTGCTCAATTCTAATTTTTAAGGAATATTTTCTTCAGTGAGCTTTTCTACCTCTTTTTCCATTTGGCCAATTTTATTTTCTAAGGAGGTTTTTTTTTTCTTTAGTGAATTTTTGTGCCTCTTTTTCTATATGGCCAATTCTTTTTTAAAGGCATTCTTCTCCCCATTGGCTTCTTCATCTTCTTCTTTTTCTTCTTCTTCTTACCATTTTGCTCAATCTCCAGTATTTTTCTTTTTAGTGTATTTCCTTTACCAAGTTGTTGACTCATTTTTCATTATTTTCTTACATCACTCTCATTTCTTTCCCCAAGTTTCTTCTACCTCTTACTTAATTTTCAAAATCCTTTTCATGCTCTTCCATGAACTGAGACCAATTGATATTTCTTCTTTAAAGGCTTTGGATGTAGGAGTTTTGATTTCGTTTTCTTTTTCTGAGTATGTATTTTCACTTTTCCTTGTCACATAGTAACTTTCTGTGATCAGAATTTTTTTCTGTTGTTTGCTCATTTTCCCATCCTATTTCTTGACTTTTACTCTTTTTATGTTTGACTGATTCTTGAAGTCTTGATGAATCATTCATTTCCAATTGTTCGATTCTAATTTTTAATGTCTTATTTTCTTCAGTTACTGTTTTTAGTTCCTTTTGCAATTGACCAATTACATTTTTTTGTTCATTGCATTCTTTTTCCATTTTTTCTATTTTATTTTGCAGTGATCTCATTTCATTTCCCCATGTTTCTTCTAACTCTCTTTTAAGATTTTTTATGCAATCTTCAAAGAAAGCCTTGTGACATGGAGACCAGTTTATGTCTCTCTTTGGGGCTTTTTCTGGAGTTGCTTTACCTTTAGGGGCCTCAGAATTTGAGGTCTGTTCTTCCCTCTCTCCATAAAAGTTGTCTATGGTGAGAGCTCTCTTTGGTTTTTTATTCATTTTTTTTTAAAGGTGTGAGGTCTGTTTAGGGCAAAGGTGGGACAGCTGCTTTAATTTGCCCTGGGGCAGTTCTGCTGATTGAATTATTTCTGGTGCTGATCAGTCCTGCTGATTGATTGATCGCCCTAGGGTGTTGTGTAATGGCAGCTAGGTCCGATGCTCATCAGGGGTTCAGTGGTTCACAATCTACCCCCCACAAAAGGCAGACCCTCCAAACCACCTGCCCACAATCAGGACAGATTGGTCCAAGAGGCCCCCAGAAGACTCCCAGGTGTGTGAAAAGCACAACACTCCCACTCCTGTTCCGACTCCTGTTCCAGCTCCCTGCTCCAGCTCCCTGCCCCGGTCTTCCTGCGCTGCAGTCTGGGTTCAGCAGACCACCCCCCTGCCCAATTAAAACAGACTTGTTTTGAGGTTCTTCCAGAGTATCTTCTTCTAGAATCGTGTTGTCCTCCATATATTGTGGATTTTTTTGCTTCAAAATCAGTCTAGAGGCTTCATATGTTGTTGGTTTGAGGGAAGGTTAGAGGAGGTTACAGAGACTCCTGTCTGATCTCCGCCACCATGGCTCTACCCCCGGAAGGAAGTCCCGACTTTTACTCTTTTTAAAGTAGCATTCTATTTCCAGGGTAGAAGACAAATTGTCCCAAGTTTCAAGCATTTTGTGCAATTGTTTTCAGAAATATTTCTCTGAGTATTTCTGTTCTTCCAAGGTGGTATAATTTAACAAGAGATATTCACTATTCTCTTGGTCTGTTCTTTGGTCTGTGAATGACCACAAGCACTCTTTTCTGCCCAGCAATTGTGAGGAGGATCCTGGTTCCACTAAGACCACAAATTCTGATGTATTAGTTCTTTTTCTTGCCCTGGGACTGCCACCCAGGACTGTGACCTGGATCTGAGTATTGACAAAGCAACAGAGGCTTGACTCAGTGCTAGCTAGGAGATCCCTGTAATCTCTAATTGTTTGACCCCCTCACTATCTATGGACTAGGAGCTCTGGAAGCACCTGCTGCTGCTGTTGATTCAGAGGCTCCCAAGGCTTGCTCCTGAGTTTCTGGGACCTGATTTTCAGATTGTGTTCCACTTTCACTTACATGGGACAGACCTTTCTCACTGACCTTCTAAGTTGTCTTTGACTGGAAAATTATTTCACCCCATCTTTTTCTGGATTCTATTGCTCCAGAAATTGTTTGATGGAATTATTTAAAGGTGTTCATGGGGGTTTTGGAAAGAACTCAGTGAGTTGCTGCCTATTCTTCACCATATTTATTGTGCTCCTATATTTGCGTGGCTTTGAAGGGAATAATTTTTTTCCTGTAGCAGAATGTAAGCTAAAGGCAATGATTGCTTCCATTTTTTATCTTTGTGTCTCTAACACCTGACATGGTATTTGGCATATAGTAAACATTTAATAGATATTTGTTGATCAAGGGCAAGGATTGCTTCCGTTTTTTAATCTTTGTGTCTCTAACACCTAACATGGTATTTGGTATATAGAAAACATTTAATAGATATTTGTTGATTGATTGATAATACCTGTTTTGTGGAGGGGGGCAGTTATAAGGCTTAAATGTAATGCAAGTACTATATAAATGCTAATTATCATTATTTTAAATATTATGACTTGTATTAGGTATCTCCAATCTATAAATGCTGTGACTTTATGAACTTTTCCTTATATCACACTATGTTCAGAATTTAAACAGATGCTTCCACTCAATCTTTAGGAAGTTCAAATAGGAGGCATTAAGGAATCCTGGTTCTACTATGAAAAAAACAACTTTTTCCCCAAGATAAGAAAAGAAAAAGATATCAGGAATAAATTGGGAAATTATTAGGTTGGACTATTACCAAGCATAGACTGTGGAAGATCCTGGATACAAAGTAAAAGGGAGAGATTTTGCAAATGCTCGTCTGTCAGTGTCTTTTTCTGATAATGTGGCCCTGGCAGATAAGGTTTTATGAACAAAGTGAGCTTTCAGAATTGAAGGGGAATTTAAATGATATCAGCTTTGAGGTTTATTTTTCGGGAAAAGAAATAGTGCCTTTCACAGAGCAAGTATGTGACTCAGTAGAACAAAATGCAATCTTGAGGGTCTCCTTAGAGATAGCGTTTCTCATGTGTACATCAAAATAACACACTATGAGAGACGTGTTCAGTCAGCTGCTGAGTCTTGATTGACATTGAGAAAAATCTGGAACATACAAGGTTAGAAGGCCTTGTGAAAATAGTTTAAAAAAAGAAAATTAAAGCTATGTCTAGTCATATGAAAAAATCTTCTAAATCACTATTGATTAGAGAAATGCAAATTAAGATAACTCTGAAGTACCACTTCACATTTCTCAGATTGATTAAGATGACAGGAAAAGATAATGATAAATGTTGGAGTGGATATGGGAAAACTGGGACACAAATGCAGTGTTGGTGGAGCTGTGGGAAATGATCCAACCATTCTGGAAAGCAATTTGGAACTACCCCCGAAGGGCTATAAAGCTGTGCATACCCTTTGACCTAGCAGTGTTTTTACTGGGACTGTATCCCAAAGAGATCATAAAGGAAAGAAAATGACCTACATGTACCAAAATGTTTGTAGCAGCCCTTTTTTGTAGAAACAAGGAATTGGAAACTGAGTGGATGCCCAACAGATGGGGAATGGCTGAATAAGTTAAAGTATATGAACATAATGGAATATTTATTTTCTATAAGAAATGGTGAGCATGCTGCTTTCAGAAAAGCCTGGAAAGACTTACATGACTGATACTAAGTGAAGCAAGCAGAATTAAGAGAACATCATGTATACCAACAACAAGATTATGTGATATCAACTGGTATGGACTTGGCTCTTTTCAACAATGAGGTGATTCGAGGCAATTCCTTGACTTGTGATATCATTCACATCCAGAGAGAGAATTATGGAGACTGAATGTGGATCAAAGCATAGTATTGTCATTGGTTGTTGTTGTTTGTTTGCTTGTTTTTTTCCTCATGTTTTTTCCTCTCTTGAAATTGTTTTTCTTGGGTAGCATGACAAGTCTGAAACTATGTTTAAAAGAATTGCATGTGTTTAAACTGTATTGCATTGCTTGCTTTCTTAGGGATGGGGGAGAGAGAGGAAGAGGGAGAAAAATTTGGAGCACATGGTTTTGCAAAGATAAACGTTAAAAATTATTTTTTCATGTGTTTGGAAAAATAAGATGAAAGAAAGAAAAAGAAAGAAAGAAAGAAAGAACTGAACAACAACAATGCCAGATAGCAGTTAACTGAATTATACAGCTACCTAGAGGCCCACAATCCACTATTCCCTTCGATTGAAGATAAAAATGAAGTTCCTTTTTGAATTGCTGTAGTTGGTTGAGTTAGTGCTGCAAAGTGAGTAGTGAGTTAGCCTTAGAATCTTGATTTTACATCCTATCTCTGATAAGTCATTTAACCTCTTAATGCCCTAGGCAACTCTCTATGAGTATATGATGAAGAGCAATTGCAGATTTGCATTGGTAAGAGGATTTTCTTCAATTGGGAGTTTCCTAAATCAAAAAAATCATAACCAAATGAGTCATTTGGTTGAATTTCCAGATTCAGTGGCATATTCCGAAAATAACCGAAGAAAATAACCTATTCTGGAATATGGATGATTTTTTCTTATCTTTTTTATATGAAGATCATCCTTCAAAACTGTTTCTTTGGCAGGCTTCTGTTACTTATTTACTGGGGGATAGAAGCATATCAAGAAGTGTAGAGGCTGAGTCAAGGAATACTAGATAGCAGAAAATAGCTGAGTATGGCTATACCTCATGTAAGAGATCACAGACATCCACATGGCAAATTGAGATTCCCTGTGTCCTCTCTGGGAGAGAACTGATCAGCAAGCTTTACTGAAATAACAGGTGAGAACTTTGCAAAATGTCCTTTTTTGCTAAATTTGCAAAACTTTATATCTGGAGGTGATTGGGCTCTCCAATCCCATTGATTATGGTAGGCCTGATCCCTCTTTAAAGAATATTATGTAACAAGTATACTTTGTGGATTTCTAGGACCATTAACATTGCATTTAGTAAATTGTCAAAAACTATTACCATATGGACCTTGTGGAGACTGTTTAACTCAAGGCGTAGTACTTTCCAGAGTGAGAAATATGTATCCAGGTGTCAATTATATCTCAGAATATTTTCTGAAGGCAAGACATATTTAACTGTGGGAGCAATATAATGTGGACTTTTACCTATAGAAGATTTAGAGAAAATGTGGCATCCTTAGGCAGGATGAGTGCTTTAGTCACTAAACACTGGCAGCCATTAAACTAGTTCTCAATTTTCTTATCTGTTAAATAGGAATGATCCTAATTGCACTACTTACCCCACAGAGTTGTTGTACAGAATTTTTTCCACAGGTTGTAAAATACTTTGTAGGTTTAAAATTTTGCAAAATGCTTTACAACTCTTATGTCATTTAGATAGTAATCACTATTATCTCCATTTTACAGTTGAGAAAACAAAAGGACAGAAGCTAAATGATTTGCCCAGTGTCACCCAGCTAGTAAATGTCTGAGTATTAATTTGAACTTGTCTTCTTGATTCATCTTCCTCTCTGTTAAAAAAAAAAAAAGGTGGTTAGATTAAATGCCTCTGAAGCCTCTTTTAGCTCTATAAGGGGTGTCTCAAAAGTTTTGATGCTGTTTTACATCTCTCCCTTTCCCTCTCCTTCTCCTTTCCTTCTCCCTCTCCCTCTCCTTCTCCCTCTTTCTCATCTTTTCCCCCCTCATTCCTTCCCTCCCTTCCTCCATCTCTCTCCTTCTCCCACTTCTTCTTCTTCTTCTTCTTCTTCTTCTTCTTCTTCTTCTTCTTCTTCTTCTTCTTCTTCTTCTTCTTCTTCTTCTTCTTCTTCTTCTTCTTCTTCTTCTTCTTCTTCTTCTTCT